>SMSR01016143.1:25609-52474 GCA_019453355.1 Ceratina japonica | reverse complement strand
AGTAATTATAGATAACTATTGTTTGCACTCGTAGGAAGACTATGATTGGTCGAGATGAGCACTAGTCTAATTATGCATCGGATGATCGCAAACTATGAATGGCTGACCTCTTATTTGACTATATTAACCCTTATTAACGATATCAAAACTACGATTATCGTCAAATCATAGTTCTTCGTTTGAATTAAATAATTTCTTATATCAATTTAATCACATTTCTCTCTATACCGTTCTGTCTTATCACGTTGTGAACATCACGACTGTTCCGAACGTCTCGACGGTCGAATTAAAAGAATAGAGACGATTCCTCTATGAATCCTCTTTCTTTGAAACCGATGCTAGAAACCGAGAGAGGAAAGCGTTAAATGCGTTGTTTAATCAGAGGTTCGCGCTCCCGAAAGCCGCGTTTACGTGTACACGCGTGGATCCCTCGTACACGACGTTAATCGCGCCGGTATGTGGCGACGGCGAACAGTGCCGCCCACACAGTCACTTGACCTCCCTACGCCCCCGTATCTCTCAGTTAACCTTATCAACTCGATTCAACTCGACCTAACCGGTGTCGGGCCGATGCTGCTCGCGACTGTCCAGCCGAGCCGCTTTACCTATATTCAAGTACCTTCACACAACTGGGACCCCCAACTTGATTACTCTTCGACAAAACATTTAAGGAACACGATCCTACACAAAGTAGAAGTAGTTTGCTCTCTATTTTTTATTTCGGTGACAATATACTCCAGAGGATATAAAAAATTGCAGACTTTTATACAAAGTCTCGTAAGGCTGTCATTCTTTAGTAATCTGTGCTACTACTAATGCTAAAGTCTTTTGAACAGCTTCCTGAAAAGTATAGCAGAAACAGCAGAGTCTGTTCCAAAGTAAAATAAGAAAGTGCTAAGAGGGAATGCGTTCGGATCGGAATTGCGTTTTAACGAAGAAATCCCCTTGTTCGTACGTCGCGTGAAATATCGCGACACGGGGAGCTGGTATATAAGTACACAGGCCCGGCGCGAGATTTGTATGCGTTGCGAGGCGATGTCGAACTGTCAGTGCCCGGCCGTCTCATTATTATCTCGTTTCGCGCGAGTAATTCATTTTTATGTTCCTCGGCTTCTGTTCGGTTCGCTCGGTGATTCACGACCGTCTCACGTGGTGCATTCAAAATTCTCTAATTGTTACCATTCCTTTTAATCTAATACGAGAGAAGTAAATATAAATTGCTCCTTCCTTTCCAAATTTCTATTTTAATATATTATTATTGTTGGATTTTACTAAACAAAAATAAATTGTTGTGTTTGAGAGACACTTCATCTGATCTCCATTGAGTCTTTGTTAGTTTTAGTCAATGGGCCTTCGGCCTTATCTGGGCCCTAAACGGTCGGAGCAAAAGCACATGGCCCGTTACGGGGTGTTATGTGTTCCTAACTTTTCCGTTGCGCAGTTTTCTTTCTTCAGTCTCGTTCAGAGAGCTAAAGAGTCACGACGTCCTTCCAAGTCAGTAATAAAAGTTTTATATGTAGGCATTTTATTGATGTATACCGAAATGACAAGATCAAGCGAGGACCGATGACGAATCGCTTGCGAACAATGTATACTGCACGCAACAATGTATACGGCACGCGCATCGGACGATCGGCGTATCAAAAGACGGAATACATTACACTTCGGAAGTTAAAAAGTTCGAAGTGTATCGGCTTCGAGCGTTTGGCGAGAGGATCACTCTCTGCCTTGACACGATCGAGAAAGGACGTGAGTTCTTCGAAGCCTGTACTTGTGAATACACGGAATTGAGATAATCGAGGAAAGTTGTTTTCCTACCACGCCAGAACCATCCCATCTAGGTCCTACATTGTATAAAATTTAAACTGAGATTTATTCTGTAAACCCATAATCCCAATAATTATCAAGTATCAATCCTTATTTTGATACATAATTTTAAGTTGAATTTGGAAATCCATTAGAAAATCTTGAATAAGAAATCGAGCTACATTTATGTAATCCAGTTTTCGTTATATACCACATCAAACAATTTTAATACAGATTCGAATAAGAAAATCTCACGAGGAGTCTTCTTTTACAAGCCGAATCGAATTGACAACGTTATACAAGCACGAACAGTGAAAACAGGAGGGGCGACCAGTATCAATCTAATAGTAATGAGCAGTGATGCCGAGCGGAAGACTTTGAAATATACATAGCGCGGGGATTATGTTTATGCATGCGGGAAAGGCGGCGAGAGCATTTTTCTTTTGATATGCCTTTCTCGCGGCTCCCGCGAGGAGAGACCGCTCTCTCCTCGTGGCTGTGAGATTTGAATAAAAGTATCCGGCCCGAGAGTCCCCCCGTCCTTCTCTCTCCTTCTTCTGGGGAGCAATTCGCCAGCTGCTTTTTACAACTGCGTGCTCTCATTAAATATGTATAGATTCGCGCCCCGAGCATGTTCCCCGGGATTCGGCAGCGCCGGGCCCCCCTCTGCTCCCCGGCGAGGCCCATCCCCTATCATCCTTCGCCGCCCGATAATAGAACCGCGCGAACGATTACGAAAAACATATGTTTTAAAGATTGCGCGCCGCGGGACAGATATATCCCGGCCGGTAGCATTCTCTTTCTTTCACGGTAAATCACGGGAAAATCCGAATCATTTTTTGCGCCCATCTCATTGATTTATCGAATAATTTATCTGTTCTTCATTCATCCCCGCAGAAGTACATATCGCACATACATCTGATCTGGTGTAATTTATAAATAGACCGCAGACTTTGTACATATAAAGAAAGATATAAAAAATGCATCAAAAGTGAAATACACACGATTATTTGCGAAAAAAAGAGATCGCTATTTAAATTTCACTATGCTATAAATGGTTTTGCAAGAAACTGTGCAGTTTACTTATAAGCATAAGCAAGTAAATCTAAAAAACGTGGTCAAATAAAAAGCAGACATAATCGGGGAGATCTCTGTTGGATCGGGAATAATTGCAAGGAATGTACCGTATGATCGGAGTTTTTCAATGCGAGTCCAGGTCGATTAACTCCTGGCGGGCAGCGAGGCAGCAGCAGCAGCAGCCGAGTCAGTCAGTCAGTCAATCATTAGGTAATGAGGCCGGAGTAACTGGACGTCGATTGTCCGTATAAACGGGCGCGTTCGCTAGGAATAAGGGCTCGGCGATCTTATCGTCACCGGTTTCATGTAATGCTAATGGAAGCATGGCTAGCCCAATATGTACTGCGGATGGAAAGGTTAATATGATAGCGAGATAATGCGCGGACATTAAGGAGCTGCGCGAGGCCGCGCGGACAAATTATGAAGAGAGCCGAGTCGAAACGAGATCTCGTTTGCGAGATCGGAGGTAAGTAAGGAAAGGATCCTGTAACAAATTGTCATCCCTGATTCCTTCCAATGGACGCGGCAGCCACATGTTCGCTGAATTCAGAATAACTTCGGTTCCAATTGCTAGTGCATTAATTAACTCCGTAGACAGATAGTTAGTGGAAATACCGTATTAGCTCATAGAATCATGGAGTTTTAGAAATTAGTCGGACCAATTTATCATCAATAAAATGAAATAGAAGATTCTTATAAAAATTGTACTGTCACTAACAAAACCTACAGATTAATCTACTATTTTTATAGATAGATATATGCATACGAGCGATTGTCTTTTCCACGAAAATAAGAAAGGTTTAAAGCAAAGCTCGCAATTTATCAAGTACTCGATTATTAAGATGCAGGTTGGTTATATTTCTAAGGAACGAATGGGCCGCGAGTTATCGCGGGGGCTCGCGCGACCCTCCCATTTAAAAAATGTAAATTTGTTAATGCAACAGAGCGGCCGGGAGAGAGCGTGAAAATTCGACCCCTAGCCGCCTTTTTTTTTCGTCGGCTCCGCTCGCGCGGCCACCCTATTACCTGAGACTATTATCCAATACAAAAAATCAAATAAAGTATGCTAAGTTACGCTTCGAAGACTTTAGGGAGTCGGCGAGAACTGTCGAGGGGTCGTAGAAACATTTTTTCTTTCACACCCTCTCTTCCCCTAGGAGCAGGGCCAAGGCTACTTCTTCGTCGCTTCCTATTAACTTTCAACGGGGTGTAAGAATTAAACGACTCTTAAAGCCCGCGCGATTTGTAAAAGGCCAAACTCGGAATTGCCGACAAACTGTGACAGTGAAATAATCCTTACAGTTCGCTTGAACTGCTGTTTAAAGGAGCGAAATTGTTCCAGCAATAATTGCGTTAAATAAAATTGAAAGAGGAGGTCGTAAAATTACTAGAAAATGTAGAGCGATCTAATTAAGACGTTTCTAAATGCTCCCAACCGGACCAGAAGTAATTATATCATAAACGGACAAAGGTCCTCAAAGCTATTCTTATACATAGACAGAACTTTCTATTAACGATCGAGCTAGCTACGCACCGTAATATCGGGGCTTAGATTTTCTATCGTTAGTTGCATAAGCTGTAATAAGGTTGACGTAATGAGACCAGAAAAAGATATTGGTCCAAACGCCACGCGAAAGTTTGACAAAAAACTCACATTTCACGCTTCGATAAGTTTCATTACTCATAATCCGTGTATCATTCGACGTAATTTTATGCGAAAGGAAGGCAGGAAGAAATTGTTCGAATCTTATTCAATCCCACGTTAATGACAAATAATCATTAACGATAACGAAATCGTTGAAGGCGAATATATTGATTCCCAAAGTAAATATGATTGCCGTCAGTCAGGAAACAATTTACGGTATAATCGCATAACACGGGACTTGTTCGCTGCCGATAAAACTGGAGTAGAATTCTCCTTATGACAGACAATAAATTTGAAAATCTCGTATTACCCAAGAAACACATACGCGTACCGATTTGGTTCAACGCAAATTGCAACAGCGAGGACTCAATAAACGTTTAAGCGACCATTAAAATCCACGCTTGTTCCGCGGAACCACTTTTACTGCTTTCCAGCGAAATAACGACAAATACGGTGTACTCTGTGGCTCAAACTTAATACCCGGTCGTTTGCGAAATACGCGCTGCGTTATTGCATTCCACGACGCCGGACCTTGACTTCGCGTCAGCTATACGCGTTCTCAAGTTTTAGGGCACGATCTTACTATCAAAAGTCTGACAAATGTCCAGACGTTGAATTACCTCAAAGATCATAATGAAAGTTACGCAAACTAAAATATTTATTATCATGATTAAAAATCATGAATTTCATTGGAATTGAACTGCAAATGAAAAAGTAGATCAATCAGTTTATGAGAGATATCAAGCAGCTAGCTACGATCTCCAGATAGGAATTCGATCGAGAATTTAGTTAAGAAAAAAAAAAAAGAAAAGAAAGGTCTATTCGGTTACATGTCCGCTTTTCTTGCCCGCGTTACGTATAACCAGCCGTGGAATACCGGTAGCCAATGCGAGTCAAACGATCCAGTTTCTTCGCAGTTCTACGTTTTTCGGGTGTAACATGCTTACCCCGGATCGAATGAGAATGAGTTGTAAAATTCTTCAGGTAAGAAAGATTTCGACTCACGGACAATGTTAAGCAGAAACTACAGCTGACCAAAAGAATACTTGAAAGAATCATTTTTACAAAGATCTATACATAACATTTTTCTTTTTTTATCTAATTTTCTGGCTAAATGATATTCAACCAGAGAAGTATTAGGAATGTTTACTACAGATTGGAATAATACTCTGGAGGATCGGAAACGTTAATTAGTAGGTCGCACATCAGAGAGCGAGGGGTGTGCGCGGCAGAAGTGATTTAATATCCGCTTTAATTAGTTTGAAAAACGCCCATTCAGAAAAAGGGAGGCCCTACACCTCGGTTACCTCGCCACCTTTCGTTTTCGATGCACTTGGCTATCACAAGCCTTTTTTCTTAGCAAACAGATGAAACTCCGTTTCGTACACTGAAGTCTTTTGTTTTAACAGATTAAATAAAAATATCAAATATCAAAACCGACCTTAAAAAACAACAGAACCGAGGAAGATTCATAAGAAAACTTTTCAAGCTAAGATATCGGTGTTCACCCTATTTATTTCTTGGTCGAGTTGAAAATTCAGGAAAAAGGAAGCTTAGAGCATATATCTGACATGATGCAGTTAAAACATAACAAAACCGAGAAAAATTCATACGAAAACTTTTCAAGCTACGATATCGGTGTTCACCCTATTTATTTCTCGAGTTGAAAATTCAGGAAAAAGGAAGCTTAGAGCAAATATCTGAATGATGCACTTAAAAAATAACAAAACCGAGGAAGACTCGTACGAAAACTTTCCAAACTACGATATCGGTAACCTTATTTATTTCTCGGCCGAGTTGAAAATTCAGGAAAAAGGAAGCTTAGAGCAAATATCTGACATGATGCACTTAAAAAATAACAAAACCGAGAAAAATTCATACGAAAACTTTTCAAGCTACGATATCGGTGTTCACCCTATTTATTTCTCGAGTTGAAAATTCAGGAAAAAGGAAGCTTAGAGCGGCTGGTTCGGCCCGACAAAGGACGAGATCCCTGGGGAGTCGCGGCACGAGTGGGTCAGTGACGTCGGGCACGGGACAGCGTGCATATTCTAGAGAGAAACAAGGAGGAGGAGGAGGAGGAGGAGGAGGACCGGTGGCCCTGTTCGGCCGATCTCTCGCTTAAGGGTGAGCGAGCCGAAGTCGGCGTGCGCGAGCGAGAGGGCCGCGAGCGAGTTGTATAATATGAACGCGGCGCGGTGCAGTTTCGGCAGGCTATAATCAATTCTGATTGCACTGCCAGCATCGCAGCCGCGATCCACCGGCCGATAGCTGAGAAAAAAGTTCGCGCTTCCAACTACCGGGCTACCACGGAGTCGGAGGGGAACGAACCAGGGAACGCAGCGAGTGATTCATGAAGGAAAAGTGGCGACACTTCTACATCATCTCTTATGCATTCTTTTAGGATCACGATCTCGTTTAAACAAATTTATACATCGGAATAATTAGAAATTATTAAAATAGATAAAACGTAATATAATCTTGTTTGTTTTCGTGAATGTACGACAAATTATTGTATAGATATAGGAATTATTTTGGAATTGTAATATTTTTATTATTAATATTATTATAGATTTAGGAATTATATGATATAGGAATTATTGCATAGATTAAGAAAATTAGGTAATAGGTATTATAAGAATCACCTCCGATGAAAAAGTATCGGAGGGGTGATTCCAGAACACAATATTCGCACTCGGATCCCAAGAAAGAGAGGGACAAGCTCCCGAAGGATAAAAACGCATCGCCGATTTTATTTTATTTATCGGTTGGTCAGCAGCCAGGCTGACTACGGCTTCGAGGTATCGAGAGAAAGAGAAAGAGAGAAAGAGGGAGGGAAGCCGAGGTCCGGGGCAGGCTTCGAATGGTTCGGGGAACGACGGAAGAATGCATCCATCGGATCGGTTGTGCATCGCATCGGGTGCAACAGCGACAAGAGCGGCCGCTTCTTACCAGAGACAACCCTTTTTTCCTCGTCCCGTCTCTCTCTCTGGCGTCGGCCGGCAGAGCCGCGGTTTTCTTTTTCCTCTATTTTCCGTCCTCGGGACTCTTTCTCTGTGTACGTCGCGTCGCGTCGCGTCGCGCGAGCCGAGCGTCCGGCCCCATTAGCAGTTGGACGAGCCATCATTCAATAACGCTCTCAATGCCTGTGCGACCGCGTGCACACTCTGCAGTCGACACGCGTGTCATCGTGCGACCTGCACCAGTTTCTCTTTGATGCTTTTACTCATTTCGTTCTCCCAAGAATCAGACGGGAGACCGATCAAACGAAATTTACACCTTCATTTTAGAAGTACTTGTTTTAGATAATTAAATCTTCGATTGGAAGCGAACTTGTCATCACGTTTGTCAGAATAAACGTACAACATTTTTTACTGTTAACTCCTGTCAAGACAGTTTTAAAAAGAACGATATCGTTGATTACGTAAACAAATCTGGTTTATGCATCGTCGCAAGACAGACTGTGAAAGACGCCTGCAATTTCAATTGACCAGACGCGAGGAACAAACGCAGAGATCAGAATTATTTATGTTTGATTGAGATTTACGATATCGTATCTTGAGGTTCATTATCATTTGGTTATACTATCGGACGTAACACACGTTAAAATTCATTAGACGTTCTTTATAATTACAAAGAGAATGAAGCGATTGAACCGATGCCTACTTTTCGCGAAATCACTTAATTTCTTATCGTCTCGAGTATCTTACTTGTTACGATCGTAAAAGAAAGAGACGATGAATTCAGTTTGGAGGACTTATTGCGGATTCGATATCGCGTGCGCAACTCTGATTTATAATACTGATTAAATCCATCGTATTTATCATTTTGCCACTGTCGGCACGCGTGCAACCGGTTCTCGTTCCCGTGTTACTTTTCGACAAATTTCGTGAAAACAGCCACGACCGTTTTCACTTTCGTACAACGTCGTTAATTACACCGGATCGGCTCCTACTCGTTACCACCAATATAGAGAATAATAAAAAGTGAAAGAATGCCCGTCGGAAATTGTTCGTTTCGCTCGCTCTGGCCAACGTAAATCTCAGATGCAATCTCGCGACTGCAGTATGTGTTGGACAGCCGATGATCTTAATTATTTTCAAAGGGAAAATGCTCGTTGTCAGTCGACGAGTCATCGAACCAATTACGGCGAGATAACGCGGGAAACGTGTCTCGTTGCTTAATCGAATTTATTTAAAATATATGTGCGCTGCGTACGTCGGTTGCGCCGCGTTTCGACATCCGGCCACGCTTCTTTCTGTGGTAACATCATTATCGATAAGATCAAAGAAACCCGGTTTACCCGAGTTTTCAGCGGAAAGTTGCCCGTCAAGTCGGTCAGTAGCGCTACACGTTTTCTGCGACCATCAACTACCGTCCATTCGTGTAAAACTTTTCAAAATTTCAGTGCTTCAAACACTTGGAACAATCTTTTCACGCAAGAATTTATATAAGGCAAACTATATACGATCCTTTTAATTAAAAGATAGGGAAATTGGCAAATTATGTGCTTGAAGCTCGTACTAATAATTTCTAACGACGTTCTTACACGAGAATTTATGCAGAACTCATTAGGAAAATAATTAAGCGTGTTAACTCGTAAGGAACATAAAAATAATTGACAAATTGTATAATAATATAGCATCTGAACTATTTTAATTGGAAAGACCAGTTTCATCTATAGAACCTGTGTTTAGAGCGTGAAACAGTTCCTGTTCCACGAATTACCACACGTCTTGAAGGGCTCGGTGTCTGCATTAGGATATTACAATTAACTTTAATGAACTTCATCATACGTTGACCCACTTACATCTAACCCAAGCTGGCACAACTAAAACGATGATTAACGATCTACTATGCAGCGAGCAACACTGTTTCTTAATCGTTCTGTTTCTTACCTGCAAAATCTATCCGACTTCATCTACGTACCGCGTCTATTTATCATCCACTAAAATTTGGTTGAAATAAAATTGATTAATACGAGAATCTAAAGAAACGTTTTCCGAATTTTATACCAATAAGTAGGAGTCAATGAAAAGCATAAACGTTGAAANAACTTCATCTACGTACCGCGTCTATTTATCATCCGCTAAAATTTGGTTGAAATAAGATTGATTAATACGAGAATCTAAAGAAACGTTTTTCGAATTTTATACCAATAAGTAGGAGTCAATGAAAAGCATAAACGTTGAAATAAGATTGATTAATATGAGAATCTAAAGAAACGTTTTCCGAATTTTATACTGATAAGTAGGAGTCAATGAAAAGGATAAACGTTGAAATAAGATTGATTAATACGAGAATATAAAGAAACGTGTTCCGAATTTTATACTAATAAGTAGGAGTCAATGAAAAGGATAAACGAGTTCACTAGCTAAAATCTATAATTAGAGTCGAATCAGATCGTTTGACCAAAGTGACTCTGGAGCAGGATAAATCCAATTAGGAGTACGATTATCGGAACTGTTTAATCTAATGCAAATACCGGACGATTGCATCCGTCAATAGAGGTTCGAGGCCGTCGAGTATCCGGCGTGGCGGAGTGTATCGACAGAAGTACTCAAGGTAAGACACGGCAACAAGTGGTGCTCGACGCACCGCTAGGTCAACACGCATCGTCCCGGGTACTTACATAGGTATACGTACTCTCGTTCTCGTGCTCGACCAAGACTCCTTTTCACCCGGCGACTCCTGTGACATTATACCTCGAGCACCACTTCAATCTATCCGTCAAACATCCCAGCGCACATAACGACTAAAGGCAAATGTTGTCCCCCCGTTCGAAATTCTCTGAACACACTTTTTTATCAACAGACGAGTTTTACTGTTGCACGGATTTTTCTTGCCGACAGTTTCATTTCGCAGAAACCGAAAGAAAAACGAGCTCCGAGGTTCTCAGTTTTTGAAATTTGACGAAGCAATAGACACTCTTGTTTGAAATGTAATTTGATACGTCATAGAATTTAGAGGACTATTAAATTCATCAGTTTCATTTTATATCAGTAATTCAATGAATCAAATGAATTTGATTAACTTAAATAACTCACAAGATTCGTTACCAAAAGACTAATGTATAAACTCAATTCTCAATTTGAAGAGAACTGACACCTACCTCAAAAACTAAAATCATAAAATGACTTGACTATTAAATTCACTAGTTTCATTTCATATAAGTAATTCAATTAATCAAATGAATTTGATAAACTTGAATAACTCACGAGATTAATAACCAAAAGACCAATGTATAAAGTCAATTCTCAATTTGAAGAAAACTGACACCTACCTCAAAAACTAAAATCATAAAATGACTTAATTATGACATAAATTTCTGAAAGCATGAATCATCTACTACGACAATCAATCCGCCGTTTGGCAGGTAAACGAGATACACGAGATCTGCTGTTCGTTTCGAGCCTGCTGTCGGATAATTGATAGCGGAATGCTAATAACCCGGACGAGCCGTGGATTATAATAAGGTTCTTGCCGGTTTTTGCCCTGACGCTGTCACATCCGATCGGCTTATCGCAACGATGCTAATTAATCGAGCCCGAGATCGCCGAAACAAATCAAAAAGGGGTGCTCCTTCATCTCGCAATCGGTGTCAAATTATCTACTTAACATTGAAACAAGAAGTTAACACGATGTTTTCTAATGTGTAATATTGAAATTCAGTATGATACGTGCAAATTTATTTCCGTAATACGTAAACCGATCGGAGTACTTGGGATTTAAAGAAAAACTGATAATAATTATGCAAACGTGGAGATATTACGTCTTGGTTCATCTCGACAGAATGGAAAAAGGGATTGGAAACGCGAATGATACATAGAAACGATTAATCGAAGAAGTTATTGAAAAGAGCGTAAGCCCATTTGCCATTACACGTATCCTATTCGAATGCTGGAATGGATTTACGGCGCGGCGCGAAAAACCCGTAAAAAATCTTAATACAATTTGCTAGGAGATTAAGCCAGGCGAGTGTATAATTACACGAACGGTTCGCGCACTTCCTTTACCGAGTACGGCCGGGGTATTACGTATCTGGCCGTGTACAGCATTATGGAGTGTGAATAATTATAGTACACGAGTGGAACCGATGAACGAGTACGCGAGGGCCCCATCGCGCGACGATTAACAAAGAACAACCGTGGCCGCTTTTCGAAACGCTTCCACCTACTGAAAACCCCGAAGGGTCGGCGTCGAAAAGAAACGAAAGGAAAAAGAAAAAAGAGGCTCGTAACTAAACCGCTATCTCGATTAGATCTCGCATCGTGTCGGATCCGTCGATCGTCCTGTCAATTACACGGAATCGTAAATTACTGAACCGAGATACCTAATCATTGCACGTTACGCGACGCCCGGTAGAGTTCGCAAAAATGTAATTGCCGCGGAATCGGCGCTGTTCGATATCGCTCCAAGAAACTGATAATGCATCAAACGCTCTGGGAAAATTGAAACTAGCATTCAACATTCTCTTACTAAATGAAATTTCTTTTATTTCCTGATTAACCCTTTGGGTACAGATTTATTTGAGAAAATATTTGCATGTGGAACCGATATAATTTTTGGTTGCTTGGAGTTGTATGTAAAACCAGTACATTTTACGTAAGAATTTATTTATTTCTAAAATATTGGTGACATATGTAGTATTAAGATGTCTTCAAGTAATTAGAATTGCAAAAATAAATTAATATGCTTATAACAAACACAAGTGAATGACGTGTCTCAGACGTCAAATGTACCCAAGGGGTTAAAAGATGTTAAAAATTCAATTCGTTTCGTACAATGATAATGGATTTCATGTTTAATGTTCTATGCATTGATCAACATTACTATACTCTTACTCTCTGCATTATTATTCTACACATTCCTACGAAAGCATAAAACCTATATACTAATCGTGCAATCTTGTATTACAAAATGCTCCAGTAAATGAATCATCACGATACGTCTCCGATGCAGGAGATAAACTCCTGTGAAGTTTATTAACGCGCCATCACGGCTGGTTGACGTAAGCAAAAGAAGAAATCGGCATTATAAATATTATAAGAGACTGGTTCTCGCGTTATCAGCGAACCTGTCAGCCGTGTCCCGAAAATTTCAAAACACTGTACGAGTTTCACGAATACGCACTTACAAGATAAACTTCCTCGACATAGAATCCTGTCGCGTAGCGCGTGAATTACGAGTTTGAACATTTTTATTTTCCGCGAAACGACTCATTTTTGTTTCGTCTAATCAGACGAAGCAAACCGCGCGGGAATAAATTGCTACGTGTCGGAGATCAAATTCCTGAACGACGGACGGCGAGTTACACCGCGAATGCTTAATAAGGGATGAAAGAATTGAAATGCGGTTGAAAAAAGTATTCGATGAAAACGCGAGGTCGCCGTCATTTTTGCCAGCGGGCTGCCACGCATACGCTATTCCTCCACCGCGTGCCAAATTAGATTAAACCCCGTGCGGTACGTGTCGAGCATGTCCGCTTAGATTATAGCGAGATTCGTTTAGCGGGGCAGAAGTAAAACCGGGAAAAACCAGGGAAACTCGCCTAATTCAGGGGAACAAGCGACACTGCTTCGCCTGATCACGCTTGAAAAATTGCCGTACCCTGTTTCGCTCAATTAACGCGGAGGGGGATGAAATAGATATTTATACCTTCACTACGTAATTGGTCATTTAATTATTGTATCTCATGAATTATTCAGACACGTGCGTTCGCCAATCTTCGGGAATTATAGATTACACGCGAAAGAGGTAACGAACACAACTGTTTTGGACCTTTTTTCAAGTTGAAAGAAGCAAATATTTTCGTTTCATACTTCGTACGTTATATGAAAAGCTTTCAAGATAATAGGAATATTATACGTGATATGAGTATAGAAAAATACATTGTAATATTTAGATGATAAAATAAATGTTTAGTTGAAACGCGTTTTTTAACTGATTACTATGAATGCTTGGTCGTACAATAAAACCTGCGGTCTTCTAATCAAAATCTAATGGTATACGAAATGAAAGAATGTAAAACGCGTTGAAACTGGTATCAAGCAAACGTCAACGAACTCGTTCGCCTAATCCTAATAGGAACTAAAGAGACGGAGTCGGATATTTAAGCAGGCTGTTTGCTCGAAATGGGTAAACATGGGAGTATTCGTTTAGCAGGGAAATATTGACAAGGTAAATTTCGAGGAGCTGACACTGCCTACCTATGCGCTCTCGGAGATGTCAACGAGAGAAAACGAAGCGGCAATAATTATTTTATCGCGCGTATCATATCAAAATGGCGAAATCGGATCAAGTCAGATCAGACCTTTAAGGGATGAATACTTAAGACAGACAAATATACTTTGCTACGATTGCCATTTGATTACAGAAATATTAATAACGTCAAGTACCACGTAATTCGCTATTTAGGACTGCATTTCTTGCGAATAACTAAAACATGACATACAAACATCTAACAAACTGGGGATACATATAAAACCTATGAATTTAATTTACCGATTCCTCAATAATTTCACTAGACTAAAAATCTTTACACAAAAATATGGTATTAAAAGATGCATTTTAAGAATCATAACATAAATTCTTATAATATCCCACATATGTCTCAGTGTTGCTTCGACATAGGCCGGTATTCATAGTCGTTACTTATTGTTGAGACCGACTTAAGCATTTGCTATCACTGTCTATCCCATATTTCCCGTTCTTGTCTCGTACAGGAAACACGGACTTAAGCAAATGCTTAAGGCGACCTTAAAAATAAGTAACGACTATGAATACCGGCCATAAACATCTCTTTAACAATTCTAAATATAATTATCAGAATGACGAAACAACCCCCAATGCGTCAGACGAATAGGTAGCGAAGACTCACCTGTAGTAGGGGAATCCTTGATGAACGTGAAGATCCATGGGCATGGCGGGGTGCGTGGGGCCATGGTGTGCCGGCGCGGGGGTGTATTCACCGGTCGCGGACAGGGGTGGCTGCATCATGCTCGCCGCGGCGGCCGCGTGATGCCCGGCGAGCATCGCACCCCAATGGAAACCCGGTGCACCGGGCATCGTCGACGGGTGTTCCAGTTCGAGGCCGCGGTGGCTCGTTGACGGCAGCCCGCCACTTCCGCCGGATCCACCGGCGATTCCGGCGGCTCCACCAGCACCGCTTCCGGCGACACCGCCGCCGCGGTGCATCAGCCAGCCCTCCACCACGAACGTCGATCCTTCCCGTGATGCGAAACACTGTGATCACCACCGACGTCACACGATTCTGTAAAAACGAATTCGAACACTACCGAGTACGCATCGAACGACCTAATGACGAACTGACGGAGAACGGAAAAGAAACGTGGTACACGGTGAGCTACGCTATTGTCTGATCCAGTCGGACGATCTCTATTAACGGACAGCACCGATTCACCTTGCCGAAGGTCACGTCAGACGGACAACGATCGGCCGCGCTGTTTTCTGTCGCGATGCGTTCGCAGTTTTTNGAGCTACGCTATTGTCTGATCCAGTCGGACGATCTCTATTAACGGACAGCAGCGATTCACCTTGCCGAAGGTCACGTCAGACGGACAACGATCGGCCGCGCTGTTTTCTGTCGCGATGCGTTCGCAGTTTTTCGAAGGTTGTTTACGTACGGACAGCGAGACCTTGGAACACTGATCTCACGATTGCGTTCTGTACGCGGTATCGAAAATCCTCGTCGTCGTCGCGCGTTCACACCATCGGCAATTGGTAATACGCGATCATCGCGGTACGATCACTTGACACATTGTGGACACATGATGGGTACCGCACGACGAGCCGGCGCGGCCTCTTCGTGGGCCCGGCACCGGCCCCGGAACGCTCACCGGACACCCTCGCGATACGATGAAACGGCGAACGGACGAAATTGCGTCGCGACGGCTGCAGCGGCGAGTCTCCCTGGCGACGGTCGGCGTCGCGACGTGGTCCACGGCGTACATGCGTTCACGGTTACGCGGGGGAGACAGGTGTACCCGCCGTTCCCGTGCGTTCGTCTCGCGAGCCGCTGCAGCTGGACGGACCCGGAGAGTGGCGCAGCCTTTAGCTCGGCCATGAATGACGCGGCGTACCTCGAGCTACCTCGCGGAGGCGGGGCTTGCCGGCACCCACGTGACACCTACCGCCTCTACGTTCTCCCCCTGCCGCGCGGTGCACCAGGAAGCCGGACGGGCCACCCCTACCTTCGCGAGAGACCGCGTCTCTCCCGCGTCTCTCTCGCGTTTTCTTCCTCGGGTACCACCACCGCCCGCGAACCACCACCACCACCACCGGCGTCGATACGCGTTCGATCATATTTTCAATACGATTATCACGCTGGTTCTCCAGGTTCTTTTATGATAAACGTAAACAAAGAGATCCTTAGACGAGGCTTCCTTGACGTAATACGAGTGTTTACTCTTTGGCCGTTTCTGAAAATGAATGAATGACCGAATGAATGAAATGATAATAAATGAAATTTTGAATTAATGTATGAAATCATGAAAAATGTGTAGAAAATAATTTTGTGAATGAATAAGTAAACTACAAAGTAGATAAATTGGAATTGTAGTATAACTTAAGTATTGAACACAATGTATGAGAATCTATCATATTCAGAATGTAACAAAGTTGACAAAAAGTTTCTCAGGTAAACGAGGTGAAACTTCTAAGATAGCCCTTTCACTCGACTCGTACATTGTTTTATTACATTCCTACGGTAATAATCTATCGGTGGTTACCACTTCCCTCTATTATTGTCTTCATTATCAAATTATCCTCGATATTATCTGACCGTATAAAGTACTGATTTCCTATTTTACTTCGACATCTAAATCTTTCTTTTCATCGTACATGGGATGATTTGAAAACATTAAATCCAGACAAATTATCAAGTGAAAGTTTCAAGATTGATATACTATTTGTCTTAAGAGTTCTCTTTCATATTATGTCATATATGTCATATATGTCGTCATTATATCATTTTGCTAGTTGCCTCGTTTTTTTATTCTTGAATATTCTCGAAATGCTGCCGAACATTGTTTAGAGCTTATGGCAACCGTGGAAACTCAGTGATTTTTACAAAATCATTTAAATCGAACCATAACCGAAACTATAAAATCGAATTATAAAAAATCGTTATTCTTTTGAAATTTCGATATGATTTATGTCGAAATGAACGGGTTAGCCTGTTATGGAGTGGATTGCACGAAATGGGAAACTGAGCAGGAGGTACCGCCTCCGATTAGGAGAGAGGCACGTCGACACCCCCGCGAGTCGACCCTGCTGTAGACGCAAGCTCGTTCTGACGTAACACTTGTTGAGCCGATTCACCCCGCGGCCGTCCCTCAATGGACATTTCGCAAACGATGCGCCTAGGAGTTTCTATTATCAGCTACTGGACCGACTTTCCCATGACTTCCTCTTAATATTAGAAATACCGACTGTTTTTCACATATACACTTAAAACCAGTCAGATTTATTTATTTTATAATTTTATTGTTAAACGTATCGCAGTCAATAAAAAATGATACAATCTGATTATATCTAAAATTATAGAAATTTATACTTTGTAATTAATTTATATGTATGAATACTTATGATCCACAAAGAAAATGTAGAAATTGATGTGATAATAAAATGTGTTTTATTAGACAAATAAAATACAGACATGTATTTTGAAGAATATCTTGATGCTTGTTTTTAGTTTAATATTTTTGTGCCACACTCCCCAGGAGATAAATATTGTAGGAGGAAGTCGGAACTGTTACCGAGACAATATATAAAATACGTGAGGNACCACTTCCCTCTATTATTGTCTTCATTATCAAATTATCCTCGATATTATCTGACCGTATAAAGTACTGATTTCCTATTTTACTTCGACATCTAAATCTTTCTTTTCATCGTACATGGGATGATTTGAAAACATTAAATCCAGACAAATTATCAAGTGAAAGTTTCAAGATTGATATACTATTTGTCTTAAGAGTTCTCTTTCATATTATGTCATATATGTCATATATGTCGTCATTATATCATTTTGCTAGTTGCCTCGTTTTTTTATTCTTGAATATTCTCGAAATGCTGCCGAACATTGTTTAGAGCTTATGGCAACCGTGGAAACTCAGTGATTTTTACAAAATCATTTAAATCGAACCATAACCGAAACTATAAAATCGAATTATAAAAAATCGTTATTCTTTTGAAATTTCGATATGATTTATGTCGAAATGAACGGGTTAGCCTGTTATGGAGTGGATTGCACGAAATGGGAAACTGAGCAGGAGGTACCGCCTCCGATTAGGAGAGAGGCACGTCGACACCCCCGCGAGTCGACCCTGCTGTAGACGCAAGCTCGTTCTGACGTAACACTTGTTGAGCCGATTCACCCCGCGGCCGTCCCTCAATGGACATTTCGCAAACGATGCGCCTAGGAGTTTCTATTATCAGCTACTGGACCGACTTTCCCATGACTTCCTCTTAATATTAGAAATACCGACTGTTTTTCACATATACACTTAAAACCAGTCAGATTTATTTATTTTATAATTTTATTGTTAAACGTATCGCAGTCAATAAAAAATGATACAATCTGATTATATCTAAAATTATAGAAATTTATACTTTGTAATTAATTTATATGTATGAATACTTATGATCCACAAAGAAAATGTAGAAATTGATGTGATAATAAAATGTGTTTTATTAGACAAATAAAATACAGACATGTATTTTGAAGAATATCTTGATGCTTGTTTTTAGTTTAATATTTTTGTGCCACACTCCCCAGGAGATAAATATTGTAGGAGGAAGTCGGAACTGTTACCGAGACAATATATAAAATACGTGAGGGTGAAACACGCCCTCATAATTCTATCCCACTGTCCCAAAGTGTCAGGAATATATCGTTCCTTCGACAGGCCTGACAATTCGTCTGAACCTTAACAGGGCGTGAGCAGAATCAGGCAAGTCAGGAGAAGAACAATTGTTGTAATTCGGAAATACAAAATTTGTAAAACAATGAAAGGGGTTTTATTAATATTTTGGTTTTATAAAGTCTGATCGTACCATTATTTATTCGTGAAATTATTATTAATCATGAGAAATGACGCTTGAATTAAAACAGCCTTTTTAATTAGTGATGCACGTTTGCGGGCGCCGAATTATTACTTCTAATCAGAGATTCAACGCGAATGGAAAATAAAAAAGGAAGGAGCGCCGGGGTTAAATCACCCGGGCCCCCGGTTACAATAAAAAATTTAATCAAAATGCCCTCTTGGTAATTTACAGCTCGGCCAGTCTCAACCCTTTGGCCGGCGAGGGTGGAACACGCCGGTGGATAGAAAGAGAAACTGTACGAGTCACGGAGGAGCGCGACACCGGGCCGTTTGCTCGCTCCCCGTAAAAAATAATACTTCTTGCCTTCGCTCATTTGCCGCTGTTAAGCCCGCGGGCTCCTCCTTCTTCTCTGCCCGTAAATTACGAATTAGAGCCGACGACGTCCCGTTGTAAACCCTTAAACAAGGCTCCCTTCCGGGGCGTCTTACATATTTTTTTAACAGAACCTTTTTATTTCATGCACGTTTGAAATAATCAAAACCGATTGGAAACGGCATCTCGCTTGCATGAAATAAATACATTAATCCTTCCAACCCTCTCGCAATTTAAAATACCAAAAGAAATATCATTTTCGCGTACGCAATAAAATAATATACAATATTTTACAAATCTCTTATATCAATTTGACGCGCAAGATTATTAATCGATTTAATAAAACGAGAAGCGGATGAAAACTAAGCTATAATAATGGAGAATGATCATTCTCTATAATTTCTAACAAAAATAATTAATANCGAATTAGAGCCGACGACGTCCCGTTGTAAACCCTTAAACAAGGCTCCCTTCCGGGGCGTCTTACATATTTTTTTAACAGAACCTTTTTATTTCATGCACGTTTGAAATAATCAAAACCGATTGGAAACGGCATCTCGCTTGCATGAAATAAATACATTAATCCTTCCAACCCTCTCGCAATTTAAAATACCAAAAGAAATTTCATTTTCGCGTACGCAATAAAATAATATACAATATTTTACAAATCTCTTATATCAATTTGACGCGCAAGATTATGAATCGATTTAATAAAACGAGAAGCGGATGAAAACTAAGCTACAATAATGGAGAATGATCATTCTCTATAATTTCTAACAAAAATAATTAATAATTACAGGAAGGAAATTTGTAATTGCAGAAGATTCGACACAGATCAAGCAGGAATCCGTAGCAATCGCGATGATCCGCGATTGAGACGTAGAAACGGCTTAACGGCATAATCCCGTTTCGCGATTAAAGGGAAAATGGCTGGAACGCGCATTCGATTAAAGACCGCGCGGTCGCAGCAATAATTTATTTACAACGCCGAGTTACGTTATCCTGGAACCATTAAAGCACGGATTCGAAGGGGGAAAAAAGTGTCGGTGCGCTCGCCTACCCCGACGCCGGTACAGGTGTGAGTCGTAATAACATAGCGGCCGCGCCCTTTAACCCCTAATATCCCTACCTTCGCACGGACTTCACTAACGCCGCCGACAATCGGTCCTGGGGTACACCGCAATCATCCTCTGTATCAATCGCCAGCGGATCATTATTGCTGGATACACTTATCATTGCGCTTTCTCCACCATTACTTTTGGCACTGAACACGTGTACCTGCCACGAGATTATTGCCGCTTCCACTGCCAGCCTTTTTCCTCATTCCTCTACTTCGCAGTTCTTCTTAAAATTAGATTGTCTTTTTATACGCGAATTTTTCTCTACACGTTCCTCATGGACTGTGTCGAATCATTGAATTTAGATAAAATTGTATCAATCATTTGAAATATATGAAATTTCATGATTTAAGCATATTTCCTTTTTTTAATAATTTTTCCTTTATATTTTTCCTTAATATTATTTCTTAATATTTAAATTTTTCCTTAATAAAAAAATCTTCTTACGATATCGTTATTGCAGTCCTTGAATTCTTATGATCCTCTTCTTAAATATGTAAAATAAATATCTTCGGGATCTTCGGGATCTTCAGGATGGGAAATCTGGATGTAAACAGATGAAACGATTCCTCGAAAACTGTAATTTATTTCTCCACAGTGCCAAAATACACTAGATTACTCAATAATCGTAGAAAACATTATCGGTACTGTTCGGATAATACGTATATCATAACATGTTAAAGACGTAACGCTTGGTGTGAACGATGACATCGAATACGGTGTGTCGAAATGGAATTCTCGTAATGAAGTGTGTGTGCTGGTCGAAAAGACGGGATTACTGAATGTATGAATGGCAAAATCGCGCGCGCGCGCGCGCACAAGTCTGAGCAAGTTAAATTAACGATACGTCTAACGTAGTAATCGTAAAAGAAGTAAACACCGTACAAAAACACGTTCGTTTAATCACCTTAGATTATAATACTAATCATAATTTAATTAGTCTCTATATTTTCTCAACTGATAAAAATCTCCTTGACAGAGATATTCGATTTTTCTAATGAAACATTTAATTGAAGTGAAGTATAATACAATTCATGATTGGAATACTGACCATTTAAAAAAATTATGGAAATACTGCAATTGATACGAACGTGTTTCAGTACGGTTATAGTCAATGGATTCGACGCTACGATTGACATGACTCAAAGAAACAAAAAGAAATATTGATCGATTGTAGATTGTCAGACATCATAGCGTCAAATCGTAAATTAACATTACCTTCGCATTCCTCGAGGAATTCAAATGAAATCTAGCTAATACAATCAAGTTCAATCCTCCGCGAATCAAATGATCTTTTAAAATAAAAATGACAAAATTATAATGATTTTCAATACGTGAAAAGATTTATTTTCAGTACTGTAAGAAAATGATTCGCGGAGTCTTAATTTCGCTTGTAAGTATATATCCCTTAAGTAAGACATACAAACAGGCATTGTGTACTCCCTAAGGCGTACATTCGATGTCGTAAAACAGCCCACAGTTTCACTTCTCTTTTTAAAAAAAAATCATCACGATCCGTTAGCAGCTTGGCTAGTAAAAAAATAAAATTTTCTCTAAGAATTTCGATACTCTAATAAAAATTGGAATAAGAAACTGCAGGCCTGAAAATATGCTTCACTGCAAATACGCTTTGCAGTCGAATCTCGATCGATTCTGCATTTAAAAAACTTGTAATTCATATATTTTTTCTCCCAATATACTGCAAACACGATTAGGTATCGCTTTATATGGTTTTAAAAGTAGAAACCGCATGCAACGTATAATCTAAGTAGCTGCTACAGCAACGCAAAGGTGAATACATTTCGCGACAAATTAAGCTTATACAAAGCACGACATTTTTTTTTTTACTTTTTTTTCTTTGCGAACAGAGACTCGATGCAATGATGAACGCGAATATGGTAAATGAAACGGTGGAGAAGAAAGAGGGTCGACGCCTCTTTCAGTCGAACGTACGTATTTATGGATATATATAAGTAAAGTTTTGATTTCTCAGGTACTTTATACATGTTATAAAAAGAAAGGCAGCTGCAGCAAGCCTCGTCTTCACCGAATTCAGTTTTCCATTCAAATCCCCGTAGTAGACTTGCTTCTAAAAATTGTTTAGTGCACTTTTATTCTCATCAAGTCTTACGTTATTATTATGCTGTTTATTAACGCTCCTTACTAACTTAATAGTATAATGATATGAATCAACGTACACTAAACAGGTACTAGTCGACGTTGAGCGTAAAACATAAATTCGATGAACAAGGACTCGAGTCTACAGAGCGTATCCCACAGAGTGCTTTTAAAAGATGAAAAGAATATTCTCATCTTTTAAACAGCACGTTTCGAGACAGATCCTGCAGGGTGCAAGTGGTCTAGCACTACGTCCTCAGAGACAGAGCGATCTCCGTCGCAAAATGCACGTATGAGATCTTTATACGAATATCTTTTTGTAATGTGAACCTCCTTTAGGCTTGCGGGAAGTTCGCATGAATTTAAATAGAAATAAATTCGAGACGCGGTCGTAAATCTGCGGGGCAATTAATCCGTAAGAGTTATGACGGAAATCGCTCTTAAGCTTCCCACTTCGACACTAGAACGAGCCCTGCGGGTGTCGTCTTGCAGATCCCAATGAAAAGTTACGCCCGCTCCCGCGGGGCAATCCGTTTAATAAAAAATCAGATAATGCACGGAATATAATTGCCAGTCCCTTCTTTAAGTTTCACAACTCTCTGTTCTCCACGATAATAACCGCGTATGCATGTATGTAATGAACTCGCGTTACACCGACTACGTGAACACGTAAGTACATCTGAACGGTGCGAATGGAAGAAGCTTGCTTCAGTCCACGCGACGTCTTCCTTATTTATTCTCTTTCGTATTTTATACCGAGATGCCCTTTACGCTTTTATCTTATAACGTAGCATGCTTATGAACGTACGATTCCCTTTGGTCAGGTCGACTCGCCTGACTCAAGCGTCATCGTGACAAAGTATACTTCTCCCGGACCTTTACTTTTTTCTTCTCTCATATTAAGGCTTGGTCCATCGAACTGCAGCTTGCAAAATGCAAACACGAACGCGNCCGACTCGCCTGACTCAAGCGTCATCGTGACAAAGTATACTTCTCCCGGACCTTTACTCGTTTACCCTTTTTTCTTCTCTCATATTAAGGCTTGGTCCATCGAACTGCAGCTTGCAAAATGCAAACACGAACGCGGGCACGCTTATGCGTGCGCCGCGACGAATCGTTTATCTTCTGATTCAAGAAGCTCTGATACCGATCGACTGAATTTTCCAATACGCCACGCGTTACTACCTTAATGTAAAAAATTGATACAAGCTAGATAAGTGATTACGTAAGTTTGATTTTATGTCGCGCGGCTTATTGGAAAATCGGGCGACGTCGAAGCACAGGATTAGCTGTGTTACATTCTAAAATTGAAATTGAATACACTTCCTATCAGCTACGATCCCGTTTCCCCCTCGCAAAATATCTCACAAAATAGACCTCTCTAATTTCGTAACCCTCTATGAAAATTAAAAAATATTTAATCGCATGTTGTTTTTTTTTTGTAATTTTTTTTTATAGAAAAAATATTCTAGTGCGATCGGTTCTTTTTACACGCACCTATTTACNCGAAAATTAAAAAATATTTAATCGTATGTTGTTTTTTTTTTGTAATTTTTTTTTATAGAAAAAATATTCTAGTGCGATCGGTTCTTTTTACACGCACCTATTTACATCTAATCTTCTAACTGTCATATGTAAAACCTTTCTATTTTGCGAATTTTGTCTGTTTTGCAATCTTTTGCAAACGAAAGTGTGACAAGTAATAAAATAAGAGAAAAATACTCAGTCTGTTGGAAAAATTGTTAAGATGAATATAAACTGTCAAAAATTCTGTATAAATCGTTCTATCAAAATTCTGAAAAGATTTTTACCGCTACAATGTATAAAAATAAGTTCAGAAGCTTTTATGTCTTGACCATTCTCTAGCAGACAAATTTTCCAGAAGATGTATGAAACGTTGCTAATTTTACTTTTCAATACTAATTAGCTTGGAAAACCATCACAGTGTTTAACACTCGGCAATGTGTCGTAAATAATAGTATATAAAAACGTTTGATACGATTTTTTTACAAGCACGTATGCGCACTGTGTCCCATTTCAAACGAGCCAATTAACTGCCCAAAGCATTAATTAGTTTCGAATTTCGGTTAAAATGAAACACCCGTCACGCACGCGTGAGACACGTTACTAAACACGCGTAAGTTAGTACCGTTACACCGAACCAATCTACTGGACAGTTGTACAAAAAATTCTCCAAGCGACTACTAGAAGCAACGAGAATATTCGTAAAAAATCAAGTATCTATGTATCGTTAATCGTATTGCGTTAGCGTTTCGTTGAAGTTCGACGAAGTACTCGTCGAACTGTAAATTAGTTTCCGTTGTTCGTATGGCAAGAACGTTCTGGGAACGACCGTCGCTCCCAAAGTCTCGTTCGCATAATCACTTGAACTTTCTTATTAAAAGTCACCTCGATTCTACTTTCAACTCGTGTCCTCATTCGTTTCCATCATAATTGTCTCCTTACTCTTTCTGTTCATCAAACGAGAAGCAAACTTTGCTCTCTCATGAAAGACATGACCGATGGATCATGCTATTAAGGGCGTCTTTTATTCGACTTTGAACCCTTTGCGTTTTTATCCATTGCGTGGATCTTTCACCCATTGCAGTGTGGATCTTTTACCAACCTCCCCATCGGAACTTTACGTTCCCTGCTACACGACCGTGCAATTGCAGTTTTGTCAATCGAAATAAAATTCGAAGAATCTTAAACACAATTAATGCTGTGTTAAACATTTCCAAACATAAAAATCTGGCATTTTAATGATAACCAACAGTGTTAGTTTCATTGACATGCCAGAATTCTTTGTCTGTGATTCAGATCTCTTTTTAAAGAGAATCTGAAAAATTCCAAAAGAAGTTCATTTGCTAAAGTTCTGAGCATCACAACTTAAATCAAACTTTAATTCTCAGGCAAACAATTTTAAGAACAAAAATATCTTACGAAAGCATTCATTGATTTATTTTAGTTTACCATTTTTAATCGAATCTTGAACTTGCTCAATAACTTTAGCAAAAAAACTCACGCTCTCCCCATCGTAAGCTGCGAGCAGCCGTAAAAAAATAAAACAAAATCGTTGAAAACAATATAGCATCTCATGCATGATGCTTATCGAATAAAACCGTTCACCTGTAGAACGTCGATTTCTATCTACTTTCTTTCTCTTCATAAAACGGTCTTCTTCATACCGACGTTAAATTACAAACAATAATACATACGCATGTATATAATATACTTTGCAACATATATATATATATATGTATATATAAATAAATATTTTCATACTATATAACAAAAAGCGATAACGCTTCACTGGGTTGCTATCGAAACCTCAGACTCGATTATGCGAGAAGAAATTCGTTCGTTCGTTCCATCGTTATTATTATCTTGTACCTACATCGTTCAACAGAGAGATAAAGTTTTTGTCTTTATAAATATCTGATAACTTTATCTCTCTTCTATCTCGAATCATCTCGAGACTATTGCAAATTATGCTAGGAGGTTTCGAGCTCACTTGTTTCAAGTATCAAAGATACATTTCGTTAGTGTAGGCACGTGAACGATACTTACCACTTGTTATTCAAAAATAGTTAACTATCGTCTCTCAAAAAAACGTATAAAAAACTCACTTTCAAGAATTCCCCTCTATCTTTTTTTTTGACGTAGCGCTCATCGTTTCTCTACGCCTCAGTCACTATATATCGGTCGTCTACTCTTTTACTCACAATTTGAATTGCAAACGCAGATTTATTGCGAACTGCAGTCTTACGCGAAATCAAAACAAGTTTTATAAACTTTTGCAGTCTTTGAGCTTTCGTTGAAATGATTCTAAATGTGAACACGCGAAATATCTATGGCAGTGCGATTAAGCGCTTGGAAATCTGAAGGAGATCGAAAACCGATTGTACCTAATACTCGAAAATAAATGCCTTCTCATATATTAATGAAAATCAGTCGCAGAATTGAAATAACTGTGTGAAAAAGCAACTCATTTGAACTCACAAAAACAAATACCGTCACGTTTCATTTGAAATCTAATTCTTTAAAGAAACCTAAACTGACCACAAATGAAATTTCCAATTTCTGAACCTATTAATCGGTTTTCCTTCATTTTCCCAAAACGAATTTCAATGGAAATCATGCGCTATCATATTTAATGACAATTGTCTATCTACGTTCGGTGACTGAGGGTGTTCAATCAAAAACTCGATTCCCGTATCCACGAGACGTGTCGGACAGTTTCACTAAAAAGAGTATCGAGAACGCTCAGACGGGTGGAGGTCCCCTGACATACTGCAGTTTAGGGAACAACGAGAGATTCAATGTGTTAGCTGACTCGCAGCAGTGCGGTTGCTCCAGGAGGCAAACGGCGCAGAAGAGGACCAGCATGGCTAGATGGAAGGGCAACGACGCCTTCAGGATGCGCCAGATCCTGCTTTGAGGGAGGTCGGGATCCTTGTCCGGGTCCCCAGCGTCCATCGCGTTACCTTTCGTCACGATCGCCGCGATCCGCTCGACGCCTTCCTTCGAAATATTCTCGACCACGTTGTTGGCCTTCTTGCGTTTGCTGCAGATAAGCAGACAGGAAAATCGAATTCGTTTAGATACGATCTTCAGTCATTTTCCCTAATTCGTGTTCATGCTGCGAAGTTTCATGCT
>SMSR01016143.1:0-24120 GCA_019453355.1 Ceratina japonica | reverse complement strand
CTGACATACTGCAGTTTAGGGAACAACGAGAGATTCAATGTGTTAGCTGACTCGCAGCAGTGCGGTTGCTCCAGGAGGCAAACGGCGCAGAAGAGGACCAGCATGGCTAGATGGAAGGGCAACGACGCCTTCAGGATGCGCCAGATCCTGCTTTGAGGGAGGTCGGGATCCTTGTCCGGGTCCCCAGCGTCCATCGCGTTACCTTTCGTCACGATCGCCGCGATCCGCTCGACGCCTTCCTTCGAAATATTCTCGACCACGTTGTTGGCCTTCTTGCGTTTGCTGCAGATAAGCAGACAGGAAAATCGAATTCGTTTAGATACGATCTTCAGTCATTTTCCCTAATTCGTGTTCATGCTGCGAAGTTTCATGCTGCGAAGTTTCATGCTGCGAAGTTTCATGCTGGATCCTTTGTTTCGTGTTATGGATGGATGTTGTGAAGAATGAGTTCTTGAATGTTTTATGTGGATTTCGGAGAATCTTCAGGATGTTGGATCTTCCGTGTGTTAATGGAGAGTGTAAATTGCTGAGTGGCATTAGAAGCTCGGATTAACTTGTTAGCGATTTTCTTGAATGACAGTTTGATTTCCTTAATGCATGCGTTAGGAAATCTTTTGTTTGGTGGTATTGCTATTGGACAGTGCGAATGCTGGAATGAGTTTGCGTGGAAGAGAGCTTGGATTGATCTGCTGGCAATTTTTGTATGTGATTTAGTTTAAGCTACTTAGATTATTTCTATTTAATATTATTAAAGATCCGCCGTGCTCGCGTAGAGTATAACGAAATGGAATGGCTACCAGTATTCACGATAATCAAATTAGTCCCCGTGTGTTCGAGATTAAATTAATTCTAAAGTCGACTAACCGCGAATGTGAAGTAACTATGAGACAAGGTTCCGAGTAAATTAATTTATAGCATCCCCTGGGCTCAGACGAGGAGTGAAAGTTTAAAGGGAGATCAACCAACTTACTAATTGGTTACTTAAGCACAATTTTTGATAAAAATGTCTTGAAGCAAATGAAATACTATTGAGAGGAATAAAAATAATGGAATCCGTTTCTGCAATCGAATGAAGGATAAAGCGAGGAAAAGTACGAGTCGACGACGCGAGGGAAAGGGATCTTTTACTACTTTTTTTATGATGCAATATGGGCGCAACGCTCTGTGCCCCGAAAACTAAACCTATTACCGCCGACACCGCAGCAGTGATTAAATGCGACTATAAAAAAGCATCCTCCAAACAAAGTTAAATAAGGTGGCCCCGGTGATAATGGGAATTCGTGAGTAATTGCAATTGAAAGTGGCGTTTCGCGAAACGAATCAGAGAGTAAAGCAGGGACAGTCGGGTTTAACTCGATTTCTTCTGCTCCCATAAACAAAAACTCTGTAGATACCAAAAAGTAATGCCTCTACAGACTGTATAAATGTAATACACAAAGAATTCAACTGTTATAAATTATATGAAATAATTGCAGCGATGCAATTCGTCCGAAATACTTCGAGACTCAACGAGGCGGTGGTTAGAAGAACGTCAGGGGTTCATTCACAGCCTAACTTATATTCAAATGAGTAGACGCGTTTATGAGAGCAGAACTATGAACGAGAAGCGCAATGTTCTTGTCCCCGCGTCTAAAAGACGGCCGCTTCATTCTTTGCTTTCGACGTTATGCAAATGGAATGCGACTCGTCGCCAAGATCGTTCTTTATTCGCTCGGGAGTCTTGGAGCGCCTGAATAAATTAAAAACGCGATTACCTCAAAACTGCCGCACAGCAAATTCTCTGGCTCACTTTTCGATTAGGAAGCATGAATGAAGGATCAAGTTGTGAAAATCAGTATAAATTGTGTAGAGATTTGTAAAAAACGATGTTTCATGCAATGATCCTATATCAAGGAGCGCGGTAGCGCTCCGAAGGCAAGTATATAAGTTCAGATTTTCTCCAAATTTAACCCCTTGTCGTACTTTAACGAGTCTGACTCGTGATTATAATTTTGTACTAGATATAAATATCATGAGTTGAACTCGTGATCAAAATTTTATAGCAAACGTGGGTATCACAGCATATAGACTCGTAGTTGTAATCTCATGTCCACCCAGAATGTGCAAAGTTTGTTGTACGTATAAAAAACGACTTAAGAATGGACAAGGCTCGAAGTTTCCCGAGCTACATGGTACGGGAAGGGGTTAATTCTACACATATCTTACAAAACGTATGTGAAATCGTGACATGCACAAGAAATTGATGATTGTACTCACTCTCCGAAATGATGAAGCTGTCCACCAGACCTCTTGGCAGCCCTGGCCTCGACGCTGGCGGCAGTGCGGACAATCAGTTCTCTGCACTGTTTCTGCAGATCCCTTAACTCGGTTTCCGCGTCGTCGACGCGTCTCCAGAGCTCGGCCAACGCCTCGCTGCCAGGCGTCAATTGACTCTCCAAACTGCGAGTCAGCCGGCGTAGCGCCGCCAATCGTCTCTCCCGTTCGCTGAGCTCCTGCTCGCTTCCGCTGTCGGAGATCCCGCTGTCGGACAGCGAGCCGCCCTCGGTCAGACTGATCGGCGGCGAGTCGCTGAATTTCGACGCGTTGCCCACCTCCTCCGTGCTCGAGTCTTTCAGCACCGTGCCGTTCTGCAACAAGAACAAATCGACTGGTTAACTTTTTGATCGGTCGTTGCCTCTCCCGGTCAATATATAGAGACAGAGAGTGTTGGCACGCCGATAGCGACAGGTTCTTCGCGTCTTGTTTGCATTGATTGTGCAACGAGATTCTAATCGTGCAAATACAATTTCTTTTGATCGTATCTTACTCGACTCGGGGCATATTGATTACAGGGAAAATCACGATGGGATGTGCCACGTTGATTAGATCACGGGATATGCTGATAGGTATAAATACACCCCGGGAGAATACGATATCGAATACTGCATAATCCAGTGTTGGTTATTGCCGGCGGCCGACCGGAAGGCATATAAGACGATTATACGAAGGAAGGGGAGATGGAAAGAAAGGAAGCAGACGGAACTCAGGGCCGTGTCAACCAAAATCATTCTCAACTCTCAGCAGAAAAGTCCATACATTTAAAATACTAAGACAATCATCAATCAAAATTATATCGTATCATTTTATAAATAATGGGTATTAAATCTTGCTATTCCAAGATATGAAACTAGATGCTAATCGTTGATGGTATAAATGAGCCTTTACTGACGCGAACTCATTTCCCAGCTCGAGCGAGAGAGCAACAGAAAAAAGGACACCCTAAGTCACGACACGAAACGTTGATACCAGACAACAGTGGTAATAGTAAAAAAGTGGCAGGGTGCGGAGGATTGCGAGAGACGGGAAGATACGGGGGTGGCCGAAGGGGTGGAAAAGGAGAGGGTTGGTTTAGGCTGTTGCAGCGAGGAGAGGACGAGCGCGGGAGGGCGAGGGGAGCAGAGCCTCCGGTAATGAAAAGCGCGATCCGCATACCAAGCAGCAACCTTCGAGGTAACCTATATAGGAACCCGGTATACTCTTGTATAACGAATAGTAGGTACGAAGTGAGTCTCGAGTCAGAATCCACGTTGCCCGAAGGACCAATCACGTAGAAGAAAACTGCGAGAATTCCTTATTTCCGGCCGGTCTAGTGCTACACCTTTTTTTTTTTTTTTACTCGATACCCACGACCAACCTTGAAATATATTACCGCGTTCGAGCTTGGCTAGAGTGGAACAGTTTATCGTTTTCAAATATTGCTGACATTTTCTTTCAATCCCGTACATTTTTTTAAATTCTTCTTATCAGACACTTATAAAGTATGTTACGAATCAAAGCAATGAAAATGATCTCTTCGTTTTGAAAACTGTATCCACAATACACATTTTTAACATCCCCATTGGCGAGAAATCCATAAATTTTGATAGACGGTAAATAAAATATTAGCACGGCCGTTCTACGGAGAAGAAAAGGGAGAAGCAGAAGTTTTCGGATCAGAGTCGCCATCGGGAATCGGCGTTGGCTACCTCAGAGCCCGGCGCGGCGGCGGCGGAGCGGCTCCCCGGGGAGCACGGATCGTTAATCGCCCGAACGATTCCCTTTCGCCTCACGTACGGGAATGGCCCGTGGAATCAGCGTAAAAATACAAATTTAATATCGCTCGACTGACCAGTTGTAACCCGCGGATATACCGATGTCGACGAGCCGCGTTTCCGACGTGGCTCAGAGATTAAGAGGGTTCAAATCGCTGATTAGCGCTTCCGACACCAAAAATGTTCGACATAAAAGTTTCAGATCCTTAATTGATTTCAGAAATGATTTTTCGTTGTATCTCAATTAAACGATTTCATACAAATGAAGGGAATTGAATATTATAACTGATCCGTTAAAAAGATCATTAAATCATTGCGGTGATAAAGCTACGGTTAGAGCGCAGAAGAGATGAGACTCGAGAGGCTGAAGCAAATTTCTGTAACGCGATATCGCGAATTAACAGGACAGAGAAAAATTGCTCGGCGAATTATCTTGGTAATACCCAGTTTTACTTTTCACAAGCAATAACTCACCGAGTTCACCTTCAGCGTTACGCGGTTTCATTTTATCACAAGCCTGGCTGCCCTTTAGACCGTTACATTAGTTTCATTCCCGTCGCCAACTCCTAATTATACACCGCGTTCGAATTAGATGAGTCTAATTATAAGATCTGATACGAATTATTCGCGAGCTTGACGGATAGCTCTACAAGTACAAATTACATTATGTCTTTGCATTTCTGCATCCCTATCCATTTCGTTACGCAATTTGACATGCAATTTGCTCTGCAGTTTGTATTAAACCAATACCGAGCTTCTAACTAATAATTTTAAGCAAAACTATTGTCTCTGTATATGTACATATTTTCAATTTTTGTTAAAAAAGAATTTCTCAAATAAGTTTTCTATTTCTAAGTACTAACACCTCTTTCTATGAAATAAATTTTCTGAGAAAAATGTAATTGAATGAAACCTACTTGCTACGAATCTGTCACAATTTTTTCAATTCCTATTGATTTTACTTCGCCAATCGAAACTGTACCATCATTCTTGCCATCTTTAAGGCAAACAGTGAGGGACGGAGAAAGAAAGGTGAGCCAGTAATATCGAGCACTTTGTCGAGCAAGCGTAACGCGTTTCCCCTCCACTCGAGAAAAATAAAGAAAGATGTAAAGTCGAGTGCATGAAATTATCCCCACGAGTGTTGTAGATCGAAACGCGGATTGTTCCGCCTTGACGGGAGTTTGAATGCTTATAGCAGAGGAGTTCGTTGCCGGATGTACGCGGCCTAACGTTCGCGGGGGTCGCTCCTTCTTAACCTTTGTTAGGGTGAAAATATCGTGTCGCGGGCCATACGTCTTCCAGACAGGCGAAATAAGCGCGGGGACAATCCAAACTTGCGAACCCAACACCGTCTTGCCTTTTTTAACCATACGACGTTTTTGCTCGTGGCTCAAGAAATTTTTCTTACATGATACGAATGAAAGAGAGCTTGCATTTCTGAATCATATAATAATGTTGACGCCTTCGTTAGATAATTTAAACGGAATAAAAAATACGAAGGTAGTTGAAATTGCGTTGAAATCAAAGAAAGTGAAATTTAGTACTCCATAAATATTTCTAGAAATCAAGACTGCTTGCTTCTTACTGGATTATTGAAATATCGTACAAAATATTTTATTATTCATTAAAAAGAAAATAAAGATTTTCTTAATACACAAGAATTGTTGAATAACAAAATGAAATAGGTATAACATAAATAGCCGTGTAGAGCATAAAAGGAAAAAGGTAGGGGTGAGATTAGGGCAACGTTTGACAGATGACACTTGTCGATATCGTGTTTCGGTTAAACGGCATCGCATCCCCCTATTCCCAGCATATCCGTCTTGCATTTGCATATAAAGTAAATCTCTTTGGGCACCGAGCGCGCAAGCTTTTATGGACTTAAGGAGAAAAGTAGCTCGAGGTGAGGCAGGTGCCGGGTTTGTTATCACGACTTCCGATTGGGCCCTGGCCGTGTTCCGCTTGTCGGGGAAACGTGCAAGCGATATTTCCACGTCGGCCTCGCCTCATTTTTTTCCCTCCTACGCGATTAGAATAACTGGTCCCGCGCGATTGCTCGACTTATTGTGCCCCACCTCCTACCCTCTTCGATTCTCATTCTCCGTTCCCTTCCGATTTTACACTTAATTGTCTGATCAAATGGAAACCGAAATATGTTACTTTTAATTTAGAATTCGTTTAAAAGTAGCACTTCCGTGTACTTTATTTTTCGTTCGAATGAAACTTTGATGCGTGAGTAAAAAATTAATATCATATGAAATCTCCCTGTTCCTTTAAGATCCTATACGATTGGGTTTTACTAGCAGGAAAAGCAGAAAGAGAGAGAGAGGTGAAGGAAAGGTTTTTCGCGAGGTAGAAGACGAACCAATAAACATGATTCGCCTTATAATCTCGCCTTCCTTAGGAGAGCCATATCCCCAAGAGTTCCTCCGCTCAGGCAATCTAAGCGGGGAAATGGTTTTATGCACACAAGCGATACCCACGGGAACCGTTACCCCATCCAAGGACGTTGAATAATTGCTGCCAGCTATCTAACCGATTGAAAATCAAGGATGCCGTGGGAATATCGGCTAAACGATTTAGCAACGATCTGGATTCTCAATAGTTGTTAATGGACACAATTTTAGAGACAGAATGCTGCTTTCAAATTTATACTCAATAAAAACGTATATTCCTTACTTCTTCCCAATCTACTAGATTTGAAGTCTACGATATTAAAAACAAAAATAGAAATAAAAATTGAAATCTATTTGTATAAAATTGCCAATCTACTAGATTTGGAGTCTACGATATTTAAAAAAAAAATAGAATTGAAATGAAAATAGAAATAAAAATTGAAATCTATTTGTATAAAATTTTTGTACTCAGGGAATTCAAAGCAATTGCATATATCGTTCATAAAAAGAAAAGACGAAGTTCTAAGGTCCGTGGAAACGGTAATAGCGGCGAGGTAAAGAAGAAAAGGCGTGATGGAAGGACCGAGGATAGCCATTACCCAAGCGAAGACGCGATGCAAAACGCTGAACGCGCACTTAGGCCCTTTCGGCCCTCGATGATCCCCTCTTATCCAGTGACTCTAATCATTACACATAACGCACACGTACAATGTAATGGAATCGAGTTATATTCGATTCGATCGCGGCACGGTCAAAAGCAATTTTCTACTCGAGAGCAACTTTGATCGATACACCTTACATCGGAAAGAATTAGTGCAATTTCGAAGATTTGCGATTAGATTGCAGATTTTCATTGAAAAAATAAATTCTAAATTAAGATCTCTAAATATAATAACGTGAATTATATTTCTAATGTTTACACGTGTCGAGTGAATTTTACCAACCGAGAGAAACGCAAGGAATGCTCGTGAAATGAAACAGTACATTTCCGATTTTATCGAATCTCTTTCGACACTCCACCGCGGTACTGAAAAATTTTATAGGCCAATCATTTTCCACGGTTACTCGCGCTCGCTCGGTTACAACGCGTAAAACGATTGAACGCGCTCGAAGTTTACGCGATAGGATTTTGATCGGCCGATTGGAATTTGAACAAACGTACCTGGCAATTGATGTCTTGTTTCTCGGACAACAGCCTGGCGACGTGACGAACAGACGAAGCGACCTCCGAGGTGGCTCCCGCTTGCAGGGCCACGTCCAAAACTGCAAGGGTGTCCTTATCCCTTCGCAGCGCGCACTGAAGTTCCGCCAAACGCATACTAAACTGTTGGACCGCTTGCAGGGCGCACAAATGTTGGTTGCCCCTGGAAATTACAGTTTCGAACACCGTACAGTCGCTGGGGGAGTGAGGGACAATTGATTCTATTCAACCTAATCGGTGCATCCTAATTTATTAACTCGACCCGTACAAATGAAATCAACTAAAATCAATACAGTATATATTTTCCAATATCTACCAATTAATTCAGTTAATTCTCTATGACAATGATACATATAAATTTCAATTCGTATAAGAAAAATCTAAACGCAAAAATTCTATTTTTACCATTCAATGTATTTTTATTGAATGCAATCAATGTGTGACCCTCGATACGAGTACACGCGCACGTGGCTATTCCCGGTTTCCGGGAATCGGTGAAATCGAACAGCTCGAAATTGAATGGAAAAATCGCGACTCGGGTCAACACAATAAAAAGTGGAACGAGGGCGAAGCCTCTCGGCAAACAGTAAGACGTCAAATTATTAGCGGATCTACCCAACGGCGTATCGGCAAATAGAAACACTTTAGGCGAATCCGAGCCCCCTAGGCACGCGCAAACAAATAAAACCGAGACTTGGTTTCCGCATTGGCGTCCATGGTCGAACTTCCTCTCATAGAGCATTTAAAAATGTATGAAATTATAAGATTCTCACTTTCGAATAGCAAACTCTTGGCAAACAATTTAANGGCGAAGCCTCTCGGCAAACAGTAAGACGTCAAATTATTAGCGGATCTAGCCAACGGCGTATCGGCAAATAGAAACACTTTAGGCGAATCCGAGCCCCCTAGGCACGCGCAAACAAATAAAACGGAGACTTGGTTTCCGCATTGGCGTCCATGGTCGAACTTCCTCTCATAGAGCATTTAAAAATGTATGAAATTATAAGATTCTCACTTTCGAACAGCAAACTCTTGGCAAACAATTTGATTTTTTAAGCGGAGACATTAAGAGAATATTCACGTGCGCTTATGGAAAGAATGGAAATTCGTGAGAGGGCGAGCGGACAGGATTGACCTTTGCGAAAGCCCAGTGGGTCACTGGTAAACCCCTTTGCATGGGTCAGACCCCTATCAGACGAGGGAATCAAGTGCTCATACGGCAATTAAAACGCGACTAAGGCCGCAGCAACGCGGCGCGACGTGCCTTTCGCTCGGAACACGTATCAATTTCAAGGTCCGTGATTTGGCCTGACCTGCCCTGCTCGAGATACGCCCCCTCGTTTAGAGCCAACGTTGCTCTAGATAGAAATTTCTATTCCATGTTGCGCACGTTCCCTTTTCAAATAAATTCCATCTCGTCAACACTGCAAAATTACACTTAGAATATTTAATATTAGATTTGGATTTACATTGCATCATCAAATAAATTAATCATTCCGCTCTGAGAATTATTCAATGTTCAGTAATACATACTGCCAGTAATAAGTAGTAGTAATTTATATGTGGAATATTTATTGCATGTCAGAGTTCAATTTTTATTTCCTGGTCACTTAAACTGATTTTTATATTCTGATCGGATGTTTCATGATACAAAGCTCGCCTTGTCAAAGGAGTTTAAAGAGGCGTTTCAACGGTCAGTTTAGAAATATCCAAGATTAAATTCGCGATCCGGGCTAAAACTAGTAATCCCGTGACACGGGTCGAAATCCCAAAGACCCGAGCCCTCGTTGCCGGTACCTATGCTATCGTACCAAGGACCACGGCTCTCACTGTTTGCTTTCGAGGCTTCATTGCCTCTCATAATATTTGCCCAACGTCACACGTCGGACAGCCGAACGGTCAGTCGATGATCCTATACTATTTATTTCGTAACTTACGAATACTATTCTCTCGGGTTTCAAAAATTATTATACTAAATCCTGATCACCCGTATTAATTAAATAGAAGATGCTGTCTCAACGCAATTACAAAAATATTTATAATTTGCTTAAACTGTAATCAAGCTCTGGATTTTATGCACTTAATAATCAAATTGAACATACAAAGAATATGAACACTATGTACAATGTATGAAAATAAATATTAACATTTGCAACGCGTCTATTTAACTAATGACATAAAAGTTGAATTTCGCAATTTGCAAATAGAAGATTGTACTTACTTTTGGAAAGTCTCGTCCCAGATGCGATAGAGATCAGCAATACCGTCCTTTAACGCGGTGTAGATCAACGAAGTGGAATTACCGAGATCGGTGATCAGTCTGTGCGCGGATACGTTCAGCGCCAGCATCGCAGCCTTACGATCCCTCAACGCGGCCAGCTCGGCCTGGAACATTAAATATACATTTTTAGTGGTTGCCTTCTTCGACTAACTCAAACGAATTGCCCCCTTTCGTTCGTGCGGCTACGCTCCGGGGGCGGGTGATGTATAAACTGGTCACAGTAGTACCAAACCGAGCCAACTATACGTCTTACGCCGCTACATAAAGGATACTTTATGATTCGTGCTGAATTACGGCTGGTGGCACGCTTTTGTAAAGGGAAACTGTTTTTTAAGTATGGAAACGAATGAAGAACTACTATAAACATTTTGTTCCCTCAAATATATTGAATAATACATTATTCCTATAATATGATATTCACGTTTTGCTGTGCATAATATCAAATGATAAATTTTTTTATAAGCATTTATCTCTTAAAATATATGCATATACTCTCTTTACGTTTATTTACGTGTAAAAATCTACAGTATTTTTTTATAAGAATGAAGGACTTCATTTTCTGTAATTATGAAAATTACGTTTTACATCAAAATCTGCTGAGTCTGTTAATCATTGATCTGGAGATCTGAGCAACAAGGCAATGTAGGAAGCAGTATCGGGAACGAAATAAACGTACGTTTATCAGGAAGAACATAAGCAAACTGTAAGGGTTGCAAGGTAGACAATGGAGTAACCACGTCACGTTGTCACGTCCCCGTCGTCCTACTGCAGGAGGCGACCGACGAGGGCCGCATAAATAAACCCAGCTTTACGACGGCGCGGCAACGTAAGAGAACGAAAACGAGAGGCTGCCCTCTGCTACCGTTCCTATCTCCCTCAAACCACCCCGCGGTGTCATTTCTCTCGCGTGACGAGCGGCCAACTTCGAGAGCGGCAACCTCGTAAAGCTTGCGGTCATCTACGCCTTTCCCATCTTCCACTCTGCACTATAGTAATTTCTGCCCCCCGAAATTACCGAATTTACTACTGTTCCTGTGTCGTGCACTGATCTAAGGATTCCTGACGCTCAAACGAGACTCCTTCCGTTCTTCAAGGAAATTGAAAGTTGTAATGAAAGTTCGGAAACTGATGGGATTGCTGGCTCCGAGAAATTACACGTAGCAGAATAAGAGAAATGGATCGAGATAGTATTAGTCAGACGCGACTGGGAGAATCACGTATGGTTGACTTGTACTACTTGATTCCTCCAGAATTTGTTCTCTAGGCTGTGTACTCGCTACCCCCGAAAAAGTTCTTGAGAAGTTCAATAATACTGTAATACGCTTTAAGATCAGGGTATTCTAAGCTCGTCTCGGGAAAGGTAGAATCAATCCGTCCGGGCAAACGACTCTCTCCCATCTAAATCCTGGTCACAAACGAGCTCGATCGGCAATCGATATTCTTCGCGGTTGCCGCTAATCGATGCAAATCCGTGGCCGAGACGACGGCGGCGGNAAAATTACGTTTTACATCAAAATCTGCTGAGTCTGTTAATCATTGATCTGGAGATCTGAGCAACAAGGCAATGTAGGAAGCAGTATCGGGAACGAAATAAACGTACGTTTATCAGGAAGAACATAAGCAAACTGTAAGGGTTGCAAGGTAGACAATGGAGTAACCACGTCACGTTGTCACGTCCCCGTCGTCCTACTGCAGGAGGCGACCGACGAGGGCCGCATAAATAAACCCAGCTTTACGACGGCGCGGCAACGTAAGAGAACGAAAACGAGAGGCTGCCCTCTGCTACCGTTCCTATCTCCCTCAAACCACCCCGCGGTGTCATTTCTCTCGCGTGACGAGCGGCCAACTTCGAGAGCGGCAACCTCGTAAAGCTTGCGGTCATCTACGCCTTTCCCATCTTCCACTCTGCACTATAGTAATTTCTGCCCCCCGAAATTACCGAATTTACTACTGTTCCTGTGTCGTGCACTGATCTAAGGATTCCTGACGCTCAAACGAGACTCCTTCCGTTCTTCAAGGAAATTGAAAGTTGTAATGAAAGTTCGGAAACTGATGGGATTGCTGGCTCCGAGAAATTACACGTAGCAGAATAAGAGAAATGGATCGAGATAGTATTAGTCAGACGCGACTGGGAGAATCACGTATGGTTGACTTGTACTACTTGATTCCTCCAGAATTTGTTCTCTAGGCTGTGTACTCGCTACCCCCGAAAAAGTTCTTGAGAAGTTCAATAATACTGTAATACGCTTTAAGATCAGGGTATTCTAAGCTCGTCTCGGGAAAGGTAGAATCAATCCGTCCGGGCAAACGACTCTCTCCCATCTAAATCCTGGTCACAAACGAGCTCGATCGGCAATCGATATTCTTCGCGGTTGCCGCTAATCGATGCAAATCCGTGGCCGAGACGACGGCGGCGGTGCCGGCGATTCCAGGCACGCCGTCAAAAAGGTCAGACGCGTGAAAAGCGGTGTTCACGTGCGTGAGAACAAAGAGATCCGGACGGGCGAGGGGGAGGAAAGCAGGACAGAGAAAAGAGAAGCGCGTTGGCCGCTCTCGGTCGCGACGAAAAGTGGCTGGCCATTGATATTCCGTGCACATCGCGAACGCAGAAGCCGTTCCCCTCTTCCGTAACCACCCACCCTTTACAACTCGGGTCCAGCCTCCATCCCCGTCAACCCTCTGCCCTCTTCCAACCGCGGTTCCCGGCCTGCGCAGACACGCACATTCCGATCTAATTCAATTTCCAATCAACAGCCAATCAATTGATTCGAATTCGGTATACAGAGCGGTCTGCTGCCGTCGCTGCTTCTGCAGTACTATGAGCTTACTCTATCTCTCCCTCTCTCCCTCTCACTCTCTGTCCTTCGGTCGCCTCGTTCCCTGAATCGACTTGTTTTTCTATTTAAGATCACGTGTTAACAATTAACTTTCTGTTTGTAGTAGCCACACGTTTTCTGATCGCGACACCGTGATATCGTAAAGAAAGTGGAAATCTTTTGTTGTTCAAGATGGGAGGAGAGGATTTTGAGAGACTCTTTGCACGATGAAGAGAAAATTTCAATTGAGGATTATAAGACTGTTTTAGGGTACGAGAACTACTGAAATAGTGATCGAATATCTACGTTCATCTATAATTCAATTTCGTTATACCTTAAACGCATTTAAGAAATATTACTGCGCGTTCAGTAGTAGAAGTAGACGTATAGTCCGACAATCGGGAATATCGCATTTCCAGTACAAAATTCGACGCAAATAGCAGTTCTTATTAACTAACTATTATCATTATTATATGAAATATTGGTATTAAACATTAAAACAATTATTATAGGAAAAATATTAATTTCTGTTATAACATTTATGGCAAACACGTATAATACGAATATAAAAATTCTGTAAAACGAGTCTACATCTAAGATCTCTCGGTTTAAAAATACCAGACCCTAGACTTTTCTCACGAGGATCCGCAAGCGACTCACGCAGGAGCGTAAGCCGGTAATGAGAGAAATATAAAGCGCAAGACGGCACACCGTTGCGTCGTCGCGGAGAAATTACGCAATAACGCAATCAGCGGCTGGCGATAGCGTGGCACCGGTCGGTGCTCGGTCGGACACGGCTGTTTACGAATGCGTGATACACGCGCCGGTGCATTCCGTTTGGTCTCGCGCCCTGCACCGCTCGCTCGCCCATTCCGTCGCGCTTTCCGTCGTACGTCGTGCATGCGAATTAATCCGACGCGACGACGACGCCCGTGAACGCGGCTAATCGATTCCCCGACGGGTTAATGCCATACGACAGAAAAAGCCAGGGTGAGAGTTGGCCGAACGTGCAACTTTTCGAAATATCCCATTCTGCTCTCTTCCCTAATCCTAATAAAAAGAAAAAATGGAAATGAAAATCCTTTTCGACATTGCTTAGATCCGAAACAGATATTCTGGTACAAGTATGAGCCCAGTGCAACAGGAAGCTAATCCCTGAAGCACGTGCCTCAGCCCTGCACGGGTTACCTCGACGTCAACCCTTTCGCTCCCGAAACCTTTTCGCACGGCGAGCCTCGCGATGACTCGACTGCATTCTGACACGCAAAACAAGCATAGAGATTGTCGAGCTTTTCTTTCGGCGAGACCGACTAAGGGCCGGTTAACCGTTGGCGGTACGTGGAAACATGTAAAGTAAGAAGGATCCGCACCGACTAGACGACGTTGCGCCCTGCTGCATAATGCAGCAGAGTTCACCCGGCAACGCTGATACATCTTGATGATAGATAGGGAGCGTGTGTTTGGTCTTCGCAATGAGGCTGGAGGGATGTTGGGGATATTACAGAAAGGGATGAGGGATACACGAAGATCCTGGAAAAAGAAGAGTCGCCTGAACGAGAAATAGAAGCGAAGAGGTGATAGAGGGAAAAGAACCGAATCGAAGAAAGTGAGGAGGGAAAAGAGGCGTTCGAGCATTGTAGATATTCGTGTAGACAGAAATTGAGCTACGCGTAAAAGAGACTGATATGTACTCCATGATATTCTAATAGAAGCGACGATTTCTAAGTGAAAAAGTGATGAAGACGGATTCTAATAAAGCAGAAAATAAACGTGTGATAAGTTACTCGATGGAATGAACAGAGACAAAGGAGTAAGGGAGGAAGTGGAACGATGGAAGAAGCGAGAAACAAGAAGGAGGTGGAGACGAGGGTGTTCCAGAGGTTTCCAGAGAGGGGTTCAGGGAGTAGAGGGATGACTCTCGGGGGGTGGAACTGAGAGGGTTGGCTAGGTTCGTCGGCGTTCGCTGGCGCGAGTTGCGATGCCGGGCACGTCGCCGTCAGACGAGCGTACGTGCGACACGACTACGCTTTTACGCCACTCTCTGCCTCTATCCTTGCCTCCTGACTGGCCCTCTCCTTCCCTTTATACGCCTCCGCGCTAACCCCCTGGCTGTTCCGGGTTTCGCCGTGCCTTAGCCACCCCCGCCGCTCCTATTTCGCCTACTTTCACCTCTCGCTCCTCTCGCAACCGGCTTTCTAACTTCTCCAAGATGTTTTTAATAATGCCGGAGCTTGTTCCGCTCCGGGGAACGCTCTCGGATTCTATGCGAATCGAATATCGTGTCGGAATGGGAGTTAACGTGACTTCGATTGCCGATGACTCCGATGATGAATATTTGAGAGATTTATGGCCGGCGAATAGTACTACAATTTAGGCCCAGGAAGAATGCTTGGTACTCTTTACAAAATCATATTTGATTAAAGACCATTCAATAAAAGAGCTAGAAATTTTCGTTCATTAACTAAATAAGTTCTTAAATATTTTATTCATTTTCATCAACGATCTGATATTTTTAATAAATGTTTGTTCTTTAAGTTTATAATGAAATTCTGATAGCCAGTGGAAGAGAAAGGCTCGGTTGGCGTCATCTGTAGTCAGTGCAATTGCTGAAGGAACTAGGTACAACAGTTGGTTGCGAGTACCAATACCGACGAAGGAGAGCATCAGTTACCGACCAGGATAAGTCTTATCGACGTCTGCTACCAGCACGGACCAGGTACACGAATGGACCGATCGATCTTTTCATTCAAAGTTTTCTAATATTTGGAATTAGAATTACGATTGATGAAAGTAACGTTGACCAAACGAAGAACTCCAATTTTGTTTGGAATCTCTGGCTCTTAAATTATATCTTGATTAATGACCTTGTCTTTCGTNGAATTACGATTGATGAAAGTAACGTTGACCAAGCGAAGAACTCCAATTTTGTTTGGAATCTCTGGCTCTCAAATTATATCTTGATTAATGACCTTGTCTTTTATCTAATGACCTAAGATGTGTAATAATTTTGAAGATTTAAGGAAAGAGAATCGAACTTGATGTCAGATCCAGATCGATTTATAATGTCACTGATATTAGATGTTTAAATACATTTAATAATTTAAGAATTCTTACCGTGATTCGATTAATCCTCTCGTCCAACACGTGTGGCTGTTCCAAAGTGACTTCGTACGAGAAAAGTCTGTCGTGCGCCGCTTTGAACTCTGCATGAAAAGCAGCCAGCTCGCGGTGAAGCGCAATAGCTCTCTGAGTTTCCTCCACTTTGGTAGTGAGAGACTCCCACATCTCTAACATGCCTGAAACAAAAAACAGCCATTCTAAGCAAACCAAGCGTTCATAATTATTGTTTAATGACTAACAGCTATATAAAATTACGGAGGTAACGAGGTGAGAGCAGTTAGCAGAATTTCACTTTACTGAGAACCATGAATTCCAACAAATTTAAGATTAATTTTCCGGAAAGAGATAAACGAATTAGGAGAAAGTTGATAATGGCTTCAAGTGGAGCGTTTTACAATATACAATCATTCCTTTGTCTTCTCATTTTCTTTGCAGTCAGGTTTCGAACGGAAGTGCTCTATGCAATTACAAGCCGTAGCTTCTTAGACGTTAACGTCGTACTATTATTTACGTCATACTCGCGATAGTCATTTTTCCCATCCAGAGTTATGTCAGTCGGGATAAGTGGTCAGACATTTAAGGTCAAGCAGCTTATATCGACACGCGTGCATATGCACCAAGAATGGCTTCGATGACCCGCTTCTTCTCTTACTTTCTTTGTACTTTCTTCTTTGAGACATGGCACCCTTATAAATATGCGCAGATTCCGATTTAAACGACTGATACCGTTTCCGATAACTCGATTCAACTTTCACTTTCATGCTACTATAAATCTTCTTCAAGATTCATTTCTACCAAAAATTTACATACAAAACGCATAAAACTTTTTACTTTGCACATAAATTAGACCAATCTTTAAAAATTCTGGTATACTACTATAATTATTTATCAATTTCTGAGAAACTAAAATGAGAGATCGGTGCATATTGCACGTGGAAGTGAGACGAAATATTTTCTCCAGCAAAAACGGTGGAAAAATCGTGATACTCGATATAAAAATGTCCTGGTATTTAGGCTTTCCCCGGGATACCGGTGATTACAATTTCTTTCCACATTACAGCATCCGGAACGATTTCCCGTCAAACACGCAAACGATCTCATGTTAACGACGCCTGATACCGACAATTATCGAATCAACTACCCACTTTCCTCCGAGCACCGTACATTTTAATACGAATTTCAATTTCAGTCGCGCATCAATAAAACAATTCAAATAAATATTCTCGAAGCTAACGTTCGAAATCAGACGCGCAGTTTCAGGTTGAAACTCTAGTTTGTGTAAATTATTAGGTAGATCGTGACCCTGACAGGGTTTGTTAATTGCCGGCCCCGAGTCAAGTAGAAATGTCAGAACAGGTGACCTATCGATAGGTCACACTCAATTACACCCCTGATCGCGCTTTCCTCTAATTAAATGCGTGTACCTAGCTGTTGTTGGTATAAAGCGTCTTCTTTACAAGGTAAATAAATTGCTAGGTGAAAGCTTCGAAATTCCCTGTCTCTGTTCAACACGATAACCGTGACCGAGGCGTCCGAGTAATTATCCCGTAAATAGTATATCCAGAATCTTGCAATTAGAAGAAAGTAAATAACAAAACGAGGCAAACAATTTCATACAGAATTTCAAAAGTCAAGCAGGATCACTGTAATCTTATCGCATAAAGTAGAAAAACCAGTGATGCAATCTCCACACAGGAATATGCTAAAAAATTTTATCGATAAAACCTGACTGTCATGCTGATGACAGTATGACGGAAGAGATCAAAGAGAACCAATTAATTCGCATAATCGTTGACTAAAAATAGCTCGAAGGCCTCGTGTCGCACTATTCTCGGTTCAGATACGTGTAGATTGTTAGATAGAAGTGTGATACGATTTCTAGGAGCCTGTAGAAAAACCCCGACGACTTTTTCGCGCTTTTCACGGAAAAAACAACTTTCACTTTGTCACGGGTAGTTCGTAAAAACAGCGGCCAGCCGTAATGGACTGCAGTTATCAAGTGAAATCACGAATTCCGAGCCATAAAAACGGGTCACGTTCTACTGCTGTATGATGGAAACAAAGGGAAATCTTTTTCGTTCCTCACGCGATTCATTTCACGAACTTCTACTTTGTTAATGATATTATAAGATAAAATATAGCAATTGAACGATGTACGAGGGTAAAATCGTATGAAAATATATGATCGTGAAAAATCGTACCGCGTTACACAAATTCGCATAATCAGGACTCGCGCATCCGTGCATGATAAGTATTATTATACTATAATGGTTGACGAATTTAATGCGTCGAACGGAAGAAGAACGGCTGTGCACGCAAAGAAAAAGTGATAAGGTCGCAGCAGCGATGGAAGTGACCCACAGGAAATGAGAAATGTGCGAAATAACTATGGCAGCGTGTATCGTGTATCAAACGTAATGCACGTCCCGCGTTATCACGCTCGAACGCACGCGTTTACTAGAGCAGAAATCGGTAGACCTCTCTTCTTCCTGCCGGTCATCTTTCCCACCGATGGCACGATAAAGTGGAACGAAAGAATCGTAAGAGATGCATGCAATTTTCTGATCGTTACAGAAGGAATTAGCCGCGAGGCAAAATCAATCGATGGAGAAATAATTAATCTTAGGAGTCAGAGATTCCTCTTAATACAATTCGTTTATCTTCCGGTCGTTTATAAAAATTCTTTGAATTGGCAAATCTGTGCAATTGATTATACTAACTCTTGAACTATACGTTTCGAATAAATGAATCTCGACATGGATAAAATTTAGCGTATCGCAAACAGTTTTAATAAAAATTGCTCAACAGCGCAAGATGCAGATGTGGTTATGATGAGGAGGACATTGACCATGTGCTGTGGCAGTGCCCATTATACGACTCTCAAAGAAACCAATTTATTAATGATTTATTCAATGCGGGGCTACATTTGCCTTTACGAGCCAGTATTATTTTCTCACCTCCCAACCTTAAAGTGTGCGTTCTTATGTTTAATTTTCTAAAAAGCTGTAATCTTAAAGTTTAAGTTTAATCTAATGTAAAAGAAATAAACCCCTCCGGGGTTTCTGACAATAAAAAAAAAAAAAATTTCGTTGGCCAGTGGGTATTATTCTAGCGGAACATCCACGTAGACACCCACGTGTGAACAACGGCGTTACGAAAGCGACCACGTTGAAACGGGTCAGCGTTAACGCGAGAATGAATGCAAGCTCATTAATCAACCAGCTTCTAAAGTTTCTATCGGGCCGGGATCTTGGACAACGCAACGGTGAAACGGTTGCGGGACGATTGTGTTCCGCCGATGCTTTCTACTTTAATTCCACGCCGAGTGGCTTCGCAGATACACGTGTACGCGTACAGTTCAAATCTTCGGCCGGGAATCAATGTAAAATGATATTAAATTAGAGAGAGTAGAGGAAAATTCGCGTTAGACAGCAGATAGAATCGTGATAACTTGCTTGGCTGCGGAGCAACAAATTGAGGAGTAAACGAGCGTGTGCGTTGAAGTATTTCATGCTCGCGACTGCTTGTTTGGGTTTAATGTAAACATGAACTGGTAGTTAAGTTGCTATTAATATTGCCTGGCACCGAATGATAACTTTAGGCGGCAAGAGATTGCCTCGACCTATTTTGCAACCTCTGCCTATTTCACTTATTTCATGCATAATCAATTATCAAATGACAATCATTTATTTCGTTGTCCATCAAGTTTGATATTATGTTCGATATGGGATGAAAAGACTCTTTCAAATGAAGAGCAGAATAATTATCACAAGAAAGATTATGCTAATTCAATTAGACCTGGCATTGTTAGACTTGCCAACAAAATTTCAAGGTTGAAAGACAAGATTTAGAGAGTCGGGCTTATGTCAGACGCGTCTGTGGTAAAATTAACCGTGAATTCATCTCGTTCTGGCGTGTACACGCTTCGCGAATTACGAACGTCGCAATAAATAGAAAACAAGGTAACGGGTAGCGCGTACCTACTAACATTAATACCAATCAAAGATTTCCATTTGCCGAGTTTAATTCAATTATGCGGTAGAACTTAGGCCTGATGGGAAATTTTATTGAGGCGAATGATAGAGTGATATGCGAAACTGAATATCGCAGCTGACTGTTGGTTTGAGGAAAAGAGCACGGAGCAATCGATTTGACAGGTAACGGAATAGCGACGAAGAATACTGGGTTATCTTCCGGGATGATGTCAGGGACCATTTCTATTCGGAATCGTTAAGCGTACAACTGAACGAAAGTTAAGACAAACAAGAGGATGTTAGCTGACATGGAACAGAAATTTGGTCCCGGCGTAGACCAAATTAAAAACTCGACGGTGAAGATTAGAAAGTACGTCTAGTGGTACATTAGAATGACTCGTTCAAGGCCGACGAGTGTGACCGAAAAGGATTTACGGGTGGAAGGTTTGACATATACGGAAGTGTACGTACAGGCATCATCCGGTTGATCCTTCGCGATAATCTGCTGATAACAGGTATCCGGTGAATCTTTCTCGACACTCTTCCCCCGTTTCAACATCATCCGAACTCGTCACGCAAATTTCCTATTTTCTAATTTGCCGCACTAATTACTTATAATTCAACAATCGAAACAATCTTATANAATTAACCGTGAATTCATCTCGTTCTGGCGTGTACACGCTTCGCGAATTGCGAACGTCGCAATAAATAGAAAACAAGGTAACGGGTAGCGCGTACTAACATTAATACCAATCAAAGATTTCCATTTGCCGAGTTTAATTCAATTATGCGGTAGAACTTAGGCCTGATGGGAAATTTTATTGAGGCGAATGATAGAGTGATATGCGAAACTGAATATCGCAGCTGACTCTGTTGGTTTGAGGAAAAGAGCACGGAGCAATCGATTTGACAGGTAACGGAATAGCGACGAAGAATACTGGGTTATCTTCCGGGATGATGTCAGGAACCATTTCTATTCGGAATCGTTAAGCGTACAGCCGAACGAAAGTTAAGACAAACAAGAGGATGTTAGCTGACATGGAACAGAAATTTGGTCCCGACGTAGACCAAATTAAAAACTCGACGGTGAGGATTAGAAAGTACATCTAGTGGTACATTAGAATGACTCGTTCAAGGCCGACGAGTGTGACCGAAAAGGATTTACGGGTGGAAGGTTTGACATATACGGAAGTGTACGTACAGGCATCATCCGGTTGATCCTTCGCGAGAATCTGCTGATAACAGGTATCCGGTGAATCTTTCTCGACACTCTTCCCCCGTTTCAACATCATCCGAACTCGTCACGCAAATTTCCTATTTTCTAATTTGCCGCACTAATTACTTATAATTCAACAATCGAAACAATCTTATAATCCGATTTTGCACTCCGACGTGATTTGAGAACTTCAATTAACTCGAGACACCGTTAGAATCGTCAATTCTCCGAACTTACTATTAAAACGTTCGGTAGCAACAGCGATGAAGAATTTTCGACGGGTATTTATTCGAGGTACAGCATGGTATGAAGAAAGTTAATTCTCTGAGAAGCGCGTAGTAACAGACGTCAAGCGGCGCGTGGCGGATCAGCTGTTGAGTAAAGAAGAGGAAAGGCGAGCAAACGTGCAGCGCGGAAAAGGAAAACCGAGCTACTGAACCGGCCGGTTTTCGCCGCGGACGATTCTCTCCGGCAATTCGAGCACGAGCACTACCGAGCAACGGTTCGTGCGATTCCGTCGCGTAGCTTCACAGCCCCGGTGCTTCTTATAAGGTGAGAGATCCGAAGGTGCACTCGATATGCACGACTCCTACACACGGCACCCACACGCACCCCCGGCGTTAACAGTCGACCGCAACCGGTATACCTAATCTCAAAGATGCCTCGATAATCGTTTATTGGCTCATGGAATTGCCATTTAAATCACTGATCTTGGATGGAGAACGTACANGGTGGAAGGTTTGACATATACGGAAGTGTACGTACAGGCATCATCCGGTTGATCCTTCGCGATAATCTGCTGATAACAGGTATCCGGTGAATCTTTCTCGACACTCTTCCCCCGTTTCAACATCATCCGAACTCGTCACGCAAATTTCCTATTTTCTAATTTGCCGCACTAATTACTTATAATTCAACAATCGAAACAATCTTATAATCCGATTTTGCACTCCGACGTGATTTGAGAACTTCAATTAACTCGAGACACCGTTAGAATCGTCAATTCTCCGAACTTACTATTAAAACGTTCGGTAGCAACAGCGATGAAGAATTTTCGACGGGTATTTATTCGAGGTACAGCATGGTATGAAGAAAGTTAATTCTCTGAGAAGCGCGTAGTAACAGACGTCAAGCGGCGCGTGGCGGATCAGCTGTTGAGTAAAGAAGAGGAAAGGCGAGCAAACGTGCAGCGCGGAAAAGGAAAACCGAGCTACTGAACCGGCCGGTTTTCGCCGCGGACGATTCTCTCCGGCAATTCGAGCACGAGCACTACCGAGCAACGGTTCGTGCGATTCCGTCGCGTAGCTTCACAGCCCCGGTGCTTCTTATAAGGTGAGAGATCCGAAGGTGCACTCGATATGCACGACTCCTACACACGGCACCCACACGCACCCCCGGCGTTAACAGTCGACCGCAACCGGTATACCTAATCTCAAAGATGCCTCGATAATCGTTTATTGGCTCATGGAATTGCCATTTAAATCACTGATCTTGGATGGAGAACGTACAAATCTTTGAGATTTAATCATAATTTCCGAATACTCGGTACGATATCTCCAAATGAACAGTAGAAAATGCAAATTTAAAAAATACACACCTTTGGAACCTAAGAGATTCCTGAACTTAGATATCATTTTTAAACTGATATAAAAAAAGATTTATTTTGCATAAAAATGTGTAGTTTGTTTTATAAAATCAATTTCTTGAGTATTTCTGAGATAGTTACGAAGTTGCACTAAAGATTTCATGTTACAAGCAGATAACAGCTGCAAAGAATCGGCTATAAACTCGTCGAATGAACGAGTGGCTGGACGTACGGTATGCGATGCAACTAGAGATTACTACTGTAATTAAACGAAACGCGTGTAATTGAGATAAACCAACCGGATGCAGGCAATATTTGAAACTATTCATATAGGCAACGAATATAATCGAAACTGTGCTTCTCCGCCATTACAAAAGTGTAAAGAAAGTAATAAAAAATTATGTCGAAATACTAGAAAAACTGATGAGGAATCGAAATGTCTACTCCGTAGGAAATAAAAGAAACAAAAGAAAAAAACGATTAAGAAGCCACAACAAAGCAGCGTTTATTCCATAATGATTACAATATGAACGATGTACAAAAATTAACTAAAAGTGGAATTACTTTGTTACATTACTAAGGCACTCCTCGAAGAATTACTTCGCAACCTAGTCGTCTCTCCAAAAATTACATTGCACAAAATGGTGATTTAAATCATTCGTGTATGAAAATAACTTATTCAACATGCAAAAATAATCAGTTCGGTCAGGCAAAATGCGTTCATGCATCGATACGTGTGCATCTCGATGGCAATTTATTGTCTCTATTAATGTATGTATTACATACATTGCGAATGTCTTTGATTCATTCAATATTTTTTACAATCTTTACTATAAATATAATAGAATTAACGGTGCAAGGCGGAGTAAAAAATTAAGAAAGAAGCAAAAATACGAGTCCACTCATAGCGGTAATTAATATAGCAGCTATGTACGAAATAGGAAATGACTGGCGATCAATCTGATTGTTGTACTTACCACGTATTTGTTTCACGTGTTTTTCGCTCCGGAACGAACTGCTCACGGACTCCAATAACGCGTGGAGACATCGTAAATTCTCTCTGCACACGCACTCGACTTGAGTCTATAAACACAAATTTTTACTTAGTTACCCACGAAACTCATTCACGTCACTAATGACTGTATTTTATAAAAGCAAGAAGTAATGATAATGGACGTTATTTACGACCATCGATACATGAAGATAAAGCATGCGCCCAAACGGGAGACTTGAAGCCAGGCGATTTAGAGAAAGAAAGTGAATGAAAGAGTTTATCTCTTTTCTGTCGGTGTGTGAAGGAGAGACGGATAAAAACTCATTCAAAACACGTTTTCTGTGTATCAAGCGCTCAGGAAAAAGGACGCTCGGTATATGTTTATGTGCACGATACGACAGAAAAAAAATGACGAAGCTTTTATGGAAACTTATCAACTACTTACTCGGTGCATTCATTTGGAA
>SMSR01016142.1:68320-107729 GCA_019453355.1 Ceratina japonica | reverse complement strand
GATAAAATGGCATTTCATATATCACGACACGAAGCTAGATCAAAAAGAAAATAGCAACGTCAATAAACGTTCCACATAATTTCTACTCCATCTCAAGAATATTAAAAGTTGTTTTCCTGAAAACTTTCAACGATACACGTGAGTATGCCATGTCAGTAGTATATTATCGATCTGGCAATAAGTGTAGACGTACGTTACAACATAAGCGTGACTTATTGGTACATATAGAATAGATTAGTAATGCTAATTTCATGAATAGCAATACAATACCAATACCAGTATACATACTATGTACATAATATACACGTATATACGTAACATTATCCTGTTATCTACAACACGATAGCAAGTACAATATCAACATCAAAATTACGTAATATCGTCATTCTCGGAACTCATAAAGCGTTATGGCAACTATGCATATAAGAAAATGTCGCTACAAAGCAAATTATTTTCGGGCATCAGCTCAAAGTAACAATATTAAATCTAATCTCGCTTAGCCTCGTGCAACCATATTTTTCAACGAGGTAAGTGTGTCCTGAAAACGTGTTCCACACGAAGACCACCCAATTAAAATACGTCGCGTAGTTCAGGTGGCCAGAAAAAGCAATGAGTCAACCGATTAATTAGTCAATTTCGTTGCGTCGTGTTTGCGGAAAATAGACAAATAATCCTGCAGACAGAAAAACTCGCGACCGCTTCCGCGTTATCGGTTACGTATGCAAATTCACCCGTCAACCATACGCATGCATTTGGAGCAAGGTTAGCGTTCTCCCGTACTCGCGTAAAATAGCGAACTCCCGTGAAAACCAAATAAAAATGTGAACTATGCGACGCGCGTAATAACGTCGTAAAACTTCTTATTAGACGATTGTGTTGACTCAAAGATAAAAATATTGTATACCTATGCACGCCATTTCGCATGATACTCGCTGTCGCGTCGCCTACTACCAGTAATTAAACGGTAGGATGAGTTTAACGCGCATTTACAAGGTAGGTGCTATTTTAGAATATTACGGGTTATATGAAAGTTAAATATTTATGACGCTATCAATTTCTTTTGAACTTGAGATTAAGATGTAAGTTCATGTAACAATCACGCGTGCAAAATGTATTCGCATGTCGTACGTATTATGAGAAGGAATTAAAATTCGATAAGTAAAATTCTTATTTCCCGGTGTTAATTATACGTCTACTGATACTTAAATATATGTCTACTGATGTCTATGTCCGACGCAATATCACGTCCTACGCATTTTCGAAACAGATCGTGGTCATCCCTAAAATTCCACGAAATCCGACACACATGTCCATCTACCTTAGCATATCCATTACGTATAATTATTTCCCTCCCATTTCCTGTTTCTCACTTTAGGAAAATTTTCGGAATACCTATTACATATGATGTATGACATCAAACTGATATTCGATCGTCAGAAAATTATATTCCTATAAAAAAAATTATATATCCCACTTTTTTGAGTAATTTAATCGACATATCGCTCATTAATTATACTGAGCCACAAATTATATTCTTACACTCACGGAGTTAAAATCCATTATATAATAAATGCATAAAACTTTGTCTTTAACCACGTTCCACGAAACGTTATCGTACTCGTGCCGGACGGTAATCCATTCAGGGTCAAAGAGAGTCGTGCAAACGTTTACGGATGCGTCCGCGCATTTCTCGTTTTGTGCGGTAACCGAGAGAAGATCAATGGAAAACAGCTCGAATCGGCGACACTAATTCGCGGAGTAAGGGTCAGACCGGTCCGGAATCGGAAAAGCGAGCGCGATCGTAACTCCGTGCAACCGTGTGACAGCCAACATTAATCGCTGCCACGTGCTACGTATTTGTCTTCGGCAGCTCGAGAGCCCTTCGTTCAGGTACAGGTACAAAGTGTCCAACAACCGTCACTACAATATTTGACCGGTTCAGCGAAATCTTAACGGTTTGGTTGAACTTGTTAAGCAAGATTTAGTATATCACATCGCTAGCGTGAACAAATTACGGATCCGTCATATTTAATTTAGCTGTATCGTTTATATTTATAGTTAGATCGATTTAACAATTCAGATCCTGGTAATAAACATTTGATCACAACATGAGCAACAAAAAATTTAGCGGGTATACCACGCGGGAACGATATATACGCAAAAGAGGTCGTACCGATAAACGTGTATTTTTACATAGAGGACGGTTCACTTTAATACGAACAATGGGTATCAGGAAAACGTAACGATTCCTAGCAACGTAATGCCTACGAAAAACGTAATTGAAAGTAATAAAAAACAGACGATAAGGTTAATGCGCTTTTGTGTTTACGATTATTGTTTCATGTTTTTTTTTAACTTTAAAGACCAATTCAACCAGAATATACATATATTCATAAAGACTAAAGTTAACTCATTAGCTACACCGAACAAGATGCAAGTCATGCATGTAAATATAAATGAAAATCGTAATATTAGAATTTGTCCGCTACATCATAGTACGTTCTGTGCGCTCATTGTTACTTGTTAAGATTTTCTTTTTTCACTTTACTACTAAACTCGGTTATTTTCCCATTAGAATGCTAACAAGTATTTACTATATTTTCAGTAAGCATTAATACCTGTTTTCAATATTAAATGCTATCAAAGATTTACGAAAGGTTCGCGTAGATTTTATGCATATACAAACAGGTCGAGTGAGCAAACAGGAGAAGTAATAATGAATGTAAATTATGTGACAGACTGAATCTTAAATCGTAGGGAGAACTGGTAAACTTGAGTGACAACAATGTTGGAATCGTAAAATTAATGTTAACATACTACATCGTGGCGTATTGTTCTTATCGGTAAAAAGACGTCGACCAACTTTTTTAACGTAAATATGACATTTAAGCAAGATTAGCGCGATCATACGAAAGGTAAGCGTCTTAAATTCACTGTCAATTATGACACGTTTTTATTACCTTGCTCTGTTAATCACTGTCAATTATCAGTTACGATATATTTACGAATGAAGAGGTGTTTGACAATTGTCGCGTACTGATTGTCAGTATAGAATTTTGACAGTTCAACCGATGACAGATTTCAGCCCATGTCGCGGAATCGGCGGGAATTATCGAAATGAGCTGGACGGCCGGCGTGCTAGACTAATTTAGAAGATAATTGCGTTTACTCACCAAGTGAAGCACGGTGTTGACAACTTCCCGATTCGACACCTGTCCCACTTCGATCAGCCCGATCAGCACAGCAAATTTCAGGCTGTCGTTCATCGCCATCGCCACCACCTCCTCCGGCCGCTTAATGTCACTGAACGGTGGACTTTTCATGTCCGCCATCGTGACCGTGTTCTAACCTGGCAACACGTTTCCTCCGCGAGGAAAATCTACGGTAGTTTACACGGAGAACCTCTTATGAACGCGAGCTTTTCACCGTCACATGATAGTACAACACAAATTGATCTGCCATGTTAGAAAGTAGACACTGTTATGAGGAGTCTGCCAGCACAGTAACGTGAAACACCCTAACTGCGCGGTCGCAGTACCAACACTACCTGTACCCAGAAATACCCACACTCACACTACCCCCACCCACAATGCGACGCGCGCATTGAGAATATATGATGGGGGGTAGCGGCGCGTATTATAATTTTACTTTAGTGCACAAATATAAGATTGATTCAATATATCCACAAGAGAAATGACTTACATTACAGGATATTAAAACAATTGGAAATGTATTTACATACTTTTTGAATCTCTACTTTTAATATAGTTAACTACTTAATTTTATGAATAGAAAGTTATTCATCGTAAATTACTTCTTTTATTTTTCGTGTTATTATTTATCATTTTGTTAGCCATATTTACACTTTTATCAACAATATTATTTATTCTTCTTGTTCATTTTTCAGCTAGTCAGTTGTAATAGAATTCGAAGTAAATTGATAAAACCAATACTGCTCTTTGTTTTACATTATTGTTTTTACATTGTTCTTTATATCTGTATTGGATCATTATGTTTTAGATATGTATTATATATTTTACTATTGACTGTATTGTATCAGATATTATATATGTACATATCATGTATTACTCTGCGTAATTATTCTTTTTAATGAAGAAAGTCATATAAAATGAATATCGCGTAATGCCTAAATTAAAAATATCAATTTCAGAAGTTATATTCATAACAGTGAACCTGATTTTTATAAAAATTAACACGAAACAGAATGTATGTCTCAGATTTAAATTACATTTTCATAAATACGTATTTGCACAAAATAGGATTCATTGACGGCTCTCCTGTGCGCAGCATATACTACTATAAAACTTTGCCCACATATGATGTCACGTAGATGATCTTATTTTTGCTTCAAATTAGTTATCTGAAGACATGTCAATAAGTATTTATATGGGAAAATGAAAAGGGAACTTTTGACTCAGAATTTCACCTTCTTTCACGTCCTCAAAAAGTCATGTATTTTGGTACACCCTGTACATGATTTAAACTATATAGGAGTGGTAATGAGCGAGCACTGCCAAGCAGGTATGACTGGTATGAGTAATGCACGCGTCACTAGTAGTGACTAGTAGTAAAAATGGCGTCGGTGGATGTGGAGCGTATCAAGGTAGGTGTCATTTTTTTAAATTTACGCCCATTCCGCGTTATATTTAATGATTTTGCCTACTCCATATAGTCACTCATACTATCTTTTTTGTTTCTAAATATAAATTAATCGTTACGATAGTATACGCGTAATGTTTGTAGCCTGAAGGGCGTGGATTCTCTATTCTGTCATAACAACAATACTCCTGATGTTGCGTTGAATTGGGCGTTATCGTACCATATACGGGTAGTACTGTTCTTTTCCGGTCGACTTATCATTGCTGATGCATTACATGTATTTTCAGTTGGAATCAACCTTGCGTAACTTAAAATTGTCGGGTCATGTTGGATTCGACAGCCTTCCCGATCAATTAGTAAATAAATCCGTACAGAATGGATTTATATTCAATATTCTTTGCATTGGTAAGAAAACATTATTATTATTACGTGTTGATATGTGTGCATACTAAAGATTTCCTTTCATAATTATTCACATTTGTAACAGGTGAAACTGGGCTTGGGAAATCCACTCTTATGGACTCTCTTTTTAATACCAGCTTTGAATCTACTCCAAGTCCCCATAATCTGCCCTCTGTGAAACTCAAAGCCCATACTTATGAGCTCCAAGAGAGCAATGTTAGATTAAAGCTTACGATTGTTGATACAGTTGGTTATGGGGATCAAATTAACAAAGAAGATAGCTTTAAGGCTGTTGTCGATTATATAGATGCTCAATTTGAAGCTTATTTGCAAGAGGAGTTAAAGATCAAGAGATCTTTAGCTACATATCATGACACTCGTACTCATGTTTGCCTATATTTTATTTGCCCAACAGGACATGGGTAAATATTAGAACAAGAGATATTTGCTTGTGTAATGTTTATTTGATCTTATTAACATTTAAACTCACTATCCTAGATTAAAATCGATTGATCTAGTCTGCATGAAGAAGCTCGACACAAAAGTTAACATAATTCCTATTATTGCCAAAGCTGATACAATATCGAAAACAGAATTACAAAAATTCAAGGTATGTTATAAAAATTGTTAAGGAATAACGTATAGGTTTTTGTATGGACTAGGAGTTTTATATTTATTGTTTGTTTCAGACTAAAATTATATCTGAATTACAAAATAATGGGGTACATATTTATCAATTTCCCACCGACGATGAGAGCGTAGCTGAAGTAAATACAAGTATGAATGCCCATGTACCTTTTGCAGTAGTTGGTAGTACAGACTTTGTTCGAGTTGGAAATAAGATGATGCGCTCTCGCCAATATCCATGGGGCACAGTTCAAGGTAAATTAAAACACTGTCAACTAATATTATTAATTGTAATCTTCATTAAATCTTCCCTTTTAGTCGAGAATGAATCCCACTGTGATTTCGTAAAACTGCGTGAAATGTTAATAAGAACAAATATGGAAGACATGAGAGAAAAAACCCATTGCCGTCACTATGAATTGTATCGTAAGAAACGATTAGAACAGGTAATTGCTGCAACAGATTCTCATGTCATGTAATTACGGCATATAGTTATTTGCAATTGTAATTTTTAGATGGGATTTAGCGATGTCGATAGTGAGAATAAGCCAGTCAGTTTCCAGCAAACCTGTGAAGCAAAGAGATCTCTTCATCTGCAAGAGCTTCAACAAAAAGAGGATGAAATGCGACAGATGTTCGTTGTACGAGTGAAGGAGAAGGAAGCTGAGTTAAAGGAGGCAGAGAAAGAAGTAAAAATATTATTTTATTATAATATAAAAAATTAATTACTCCTAAGAAAGTATCTTATTTATGTAACTTGAACTAAATTTGCATACGTATTTTCAGCTGCACTCAAAGTTTGATAAACTGAAGAAAGACCATGCAGAGGAAAAGAAGAAATTGGAAGATAGTAGAAAGAAACTTGAGGACGATATATTAGAATTTAATAGACGAAAGGCACAGTTCGCTCAGCAACCTCAGCACCACACCTTAACATTAGGTAAAAACAAGAAGAAATAAATGAATCCGCCAAAAGACGCTACAAGATGTAATACACTCCATTTTATACTGCTATGTATAACTATTATTTCATAATCGCCTGACGTAGCATCACTGAGATTATAATTAAATTATTCAATATTCACGAAAGTAGTATTTTCTATTGTATTCTTAATGGCATTTACTTTCATTTTCATTTTACTTTGATTAGACTGATTGTTGTGATGAGAATGATTTTTACTAAATTTAATTTACTTTTTGTATTAACATGTATACATTTAGAGAAATAAAGATATATTTGTTACTTACAAACTTAATAGTTTATATTTTGTAATCACCGTACACATCGTATTTGAGAGATTCGTAATTAAATATTTTATTGTTCAACAAAATGTAACAATTAACACAATAGCATGGTATTTGCGTCAAATAAATTTAACGTTATTTGCGATATACAGTTAATAGTACGAAGTACACGAAGTTTTACAAAAGCACATTTTAATCATTCCATTTAACTAGTAAGTGGAACTATGTACATATAATATAATCGTATCACACTAAAAATTGTGGAAAAATTAACATCGTAATGGCCAACGTGCAACGGAATTCCTACTTCGATTTATGGAATCTCATTTTAACTCGATATCTTATCTTCAACAAAACTCTGGTGGACTCCTACAATGAACAAAATTTTACACGGCAGCTGATAAAAGAATGCGAGAAACTATCAAATATAGAATTTTGTCCAACGAAAACATCCTTTACTCTGCGCGGAATTAAGCAGGTACGCAAAACTTATTTAATCGATCTATACATAAACGCATACTTATCAATTAACGCATTTTAGATAATATAATATGGCGAGAATCCTTTCATTCGCGCATAGCAATAATAATACGTAAAACATAATCGTGAAATTCTCCTAGCCGTTATTTATAATTTACAAATAAATATAAATAGCATGAACGAAATAAGTTTCATACCACGCATTTTATGGTAATAGTTTATGGAACTCAATGCTATGATATAAAATTAATTTAGCTAAGAATAAGGAAAACGTCTAACAAAAAAGCTTGAATGATAACGTTAATAGCTTCATCATCGTGCCGACATTACTCGTCGCATATTTCTTTGCTTTGGTATTCCTTTGCACACTGTGCCCTTGCATTTCTGTGAACCGAGTAAACGCTTCTTTTAATTTTGTTATAATTCTTAGTTTCATTAATCCTTATCCTAAGTATTTATTATAAAAGTACAAAACATATATTATTGCAGTTATTGTGAAGCATTCTGCGTGTTAGCGATTTATTGATTATGTGCCAAAAGTGTATAAGACTTATCGCCTGGGTCGATGGATATGAATATTACGAGAAGAATATAGAAAGATAATATATCTTTTCTCGATTGCGAATAGAGTGATTCAAAGGCTAAACTTTGAACATGAATTATACTTGCCAACTTCTTGACACTTCTATCTATGAGTGATTAAATCTTATAACAAACCCTGTTATAAACTATGTACCTTATATATATTGCTTATCGCAAAAAATATTTAAGTGCACTACAAGATTTCCTCTTGTGAGCAGCAATGACCAAGTAAGTACATGTAAGTGATATATACATACATGTATAATGATCGAATATTTTCCCCTTTATCTCATTTACCCAGAAAATATATCCTGTAGATTACCTACTTTAATTACTTTAAAGTTTGCACTTCTACAAAAGACGGAGTTGTTCAATCGGCAAAGCACAATTTCTCGTAGTTCTATTTAGCTGGACAAGCTCGATTTAAAAACATTACCTGAGTCTTTAATTGCACTTCCATATTTAATTATAGTCGCTTCCGAACCACGACGGAGCCGACTATTCGATCGTTATCTTCGATGTAAGCGGTATTCCAATAAGCCATTACTGCCCGTGATCATTTGGACATACCATTACGAACTTTGGTCATTGCGGTCTTACGATTACCTCTACCAGGTGCATTGCCCTTTCAATCTATTTCTGTTAGACAATTTCCAAATCAAGCGTTAATATGCCTGTCATCCGTGGAATGCATGACATTTAAGAGTTGAAAATCGTTGTTGTGTACGAAAGTCACTGTACAGTAGAATCTTGATTATCCGAACAGCCCGGGGGACAATGCCGTTCGGATAATAGAGCTTATCTAATCTCTTATCTCCCGCTTCAATAAGTTTTTAAGTTCGGATACGCGAGATCAGCGTTTGGATAATAAAAGCTCGCATCCTATTCCCACCCCGCATTGTCCGGATAACCGACGGCAGCCTTGAAGCGATTCAAAGTTCTACTGTACTTATTTTATGCGAACGGTAAAAGGTAGAAATGGATCGCATTTTTATACGTACGCATTTTGTACATATTTTATAACATATGTAGCGAAGTAAGTGTACAAGAGTAAATGTATATATCTATAAATGTATAAATCTATAATACGTTCGTATAAATATAAAAATGGTAAGGAGGTAAGTATGTATCTTGGCATATCGCATAAACTGTTAAAATGTAAATTGATAAGAAGATGGCATATTAAGACGCTTGTTAGGATGTACATGCGTGGAACGTTAGTCCTCCCCAGCCTTTATTACATGTAAGAAAAAATAGTACCATCTCCTGCGTAATTTATGCATACATACGTATACATGTGTATACTATATATGAGAAACAGTGGTGCACTTAATAATAATTGTGCACCAATGCGAGATTATTGTACACAGTCGCTGATAGTCATTCGATGCCTCCAAAAACAAATGAATCGATTTGACGAAAATAATTATGTCTTAAATAAACTTTTAATCTACAGGGTGTTCCAGAATGCACAACTTTCCACTGATCGTGTGAAAAAGGATAAAATTCAGAGTAAAAAGTTCTTCTTTCATTTTTCCCTCCAACCGCAGAGTTATTAACGAAAGTAGTGGAAGAGGAATTTTTTACTCAGAATTTCACACTCTCAGTTGAAAGTCGTACATTCCGGGACACCCTCTACAGAAACTCTGATTTAATTCTTTACAACGTCACGTAACATAAAAGTTACACATACGTGTATACGTCACGATGAGTAGTTAAATGCGTTGTTTCCTATCTTTTAAAATAAAAAGAAATAACAACGACTATCATGAACAAAAGAAACTACAATTATAATAATCCCTATAAATATGGCACCCCTTTAATTTCCCGTTCGTGCTTACACGATCCGTACAGAGGAATACGGAACAAGATATTGTTCTCCAGTTGGATCGTGCATTACGTGCGTGTCTCTTTATATTTGTACGAAATGAACTAACAGCGGTACGAATGTGATTTAGCGTGGACTTGTTTACAGGCACTGTGCTTTTAGGCTAGCGGGCCGAGACGGATTCCTGTGTAGGACTGCGATACTTGGCGCGAATTGGAAGAAAGTTGCTGTGCTTGTTGCCGTGGGGTGAAGGCGGTGTGCTCTCGCGGTTGAGGGTCCTCACCTGACAGGGATCGTGCCTCGCCAAGAAATGCTCCAAGGTGTCCCAGCCCCCGCCCACTCTGACCATCATGTGTCTCCCCTTCAAAAGCTGTGAACACGTCGGATGCACCGTGGTCATTAGCAACCGGCAGTATGCTTTTTATTCCTTCTATATACGACAGGTTAAAAATGTAAGCAAGTTTGCTTTGGTTCAAGCGGATCGTCGCGAATCACCATCTGTCTCGATGGCTTATATTTTATGTTGAGCCAGTCTAACTCTTACGTCATTCATAACAAATGAGTAGCGTCAGTAACGAATGAGAATGAAAACAGATAATGTTTTGGAGAAGAGTGTAGGGAGTATCAATAACAATATAATATGTACCCTGATGAAGACGTTTCGTCCAGCGATATGGTACCGTCCTTCACCAACCTTGCGCACTTTCAACTTGGAACACCTTTCGGAGGGACATTGGCAGAGTCTCTGTACTGCTTCCGTTGCTCTCCTCACCTAAAATCAATAAACAAGCCATGTGTCACGTAAAAGTTCTTCACGAAATCGGGGCGACACATATTTTTATTGTACATAGACGCTTAGACAAACGAAGGATGATAGTCGCCACGTTCCGTCGCTGACAATGAGATAAATCGGACTAAACGTGTCGCTGGGAAAACCGATACTGACGAGTCTCGGAACATCCGCCCGGCGGCATGCAGGAATCCAACACGCGATTCGCGAGCGTGCAAACGCATACGTGAAAAAGCTTAAAGCGATTCGTTCGCCTCTATTGTTCCTTTCGTCCCCCTTCCTCGTGTGCTGTCACTCACAGACGAACGTGATACGATGCGACATACGCGTGTGTACGAGCAAATTACACGCTCGCGGCCAATGTTACTTGCAGTTCTTACGTACGAATTAAATTCTTCGAGAGACTCAGAATGGCAATTTGAACCCTTGACTGCCGAACACTTGCTATATAATTATACATATTGTGAAGTGAATAAAATAAGATATCTGAATGCACTACGTATTCGTCGAACAACGGGGAACTTAAAAATTTCCTGCTTCACATATGACTAGAAAAATTAAGAATTCTTACGCAGTTTCAATTATCGATTCGTACAATTTAAAGTAGTGAATGATTGTTAGTGGTGAAGTGATGAATATAAGGATCGTGAAAATGAAACGAAGTAATACGAATTTTATATGCTTAAATAAAATTGTGAAATAAATCGACGTGCGATTGACGTTTATTTTTGGACTTTAAGCGCCTTACCTTTCGATCTAATTCCGTTATGGGACCCGTATGTTCCGGTGGCTCAGCTGGCGAGGGCAGAGGTGAACTTAATGGCGATGGAACTTCATCCGGGTCCTCCACACTTCCTCGGGACCACTCGTCCTCCGTTGTATCACTAGGGACACCGTCGCTACCTGGCGCTGGCCCATTGTCGCTCACCGACCTTCTCATTTCCGGTTCGTGCACTACATCGGTGGCTGGATCCAACCATCTTGTCGCTGTTAACGCAACTTCCGAAGCTGAACTGCAAAGTATTGTCATGTTCTGATTATAAAAAAGAGAAATGCCTTGTTACAAAAATTTCACTTGAGAAGAGTGAATACTGAATGTAATTTTTTGTACAACATCACAAAAAATGTAATTGTATATCGTTCCTTTCCCTCCTAAACTCTCACTATTTTAGAATGTAACACGGAAGTTTCTCAATCAATGCAGTAGTAGTTAACGAAATTGCTTTTATCACAATTCAACCGTATTTGCGATTTCACTTGTACTGCAAAGTTTGTACGCCAGGAAACTCGCCACTCCTACGGTATTGCGTTACACTTGAAGTAAACGCGCGCTGCCTTTTCCAGAACATAACTCGCAAGTTCTTTCTTACACAGCTGAATCCTTTTTAACACACTTCACACAGTAGTTCATCTATCTAGTTTCGCGTTCAATTATTTTGTTCTTGACCTATTCATGTAGACTAATTAATATAGCAATGTTGCGTTCTAACGAGTTAATTTGAAAACCCAACGAACCAAAGAACAATTTCTGCTACACGTCGATGCACTTAAACATAAAAAATAGTAGCACGTGTACCTGCTGTGTTTTATCTTCTCGGCAGGAGGCTTCGGCGTTTCGGTCGGGGACGGTGATTGAAATTGCCAGGAAATCAAGCTGCTATGAGATATGCCACTATCAGATAGACAGTGAAGATCCCGTTCTTGTTCGGCGGCAATTTCCCTCTCGAGCTGTACGAGTCCCGGTGGTTCAACAGAGTATCTCGACGCTAATCGAGACACCTCCAATAGGCACAATACCACGTTTCGCGGTTGTCCGTGGAGAACTGTAAAATTTGAGACATCGACGTCACAGTGGGATATAATAGAGATCTTACAGGGAGGGACCGGACACTTACTTAAAAATGCGCCTAAACCGGAAGTTAGATGTTTAAAACGTGGAATGTCAAAATTAATAGTCGAACATGACTTATGTTCACTGTCAAGATATCAGTGAAATAAAAATTAACAATAATAAAATAATACTACATTCTATTTTATAAATACTTATCCCGGGAGTTTTGTATAATGATTGGATCCTAACGAAACATAGCAATACTATATTTACACTGTCGTCTTAATCCCAGCACACTTTTTCGCAGCCAAATAAAAATCATCACTTATGTGTCCAGTCCCCTCTGGGGACATTATACTGTCATGGAAATCATGATTTGGTCAATTAAATCAATTGTCAAGCTGTAGTATAGTATTATGTCTATGATTAAAACTGATTTAAATATGTATGACACCTAAGGAGCTCTTCCCGTCTATGCACTTTTCGCAACCTCTCTTATCAAGTTGAGGAGCATCCCCTTCAATTATACCTTATCGTTGATCCTCTCGAGAATCTCATAATTGTATACACCCTAGAAAGTGGATCGTGTATGAAACCCCGAAAATGAGGGGTGATCTCTCCTCGATTATAGTAATATAGTAATCAAATTAACGGAACTTATTTACCGCAGTTTATATATGCGTTAGCGAATAATTGTATTATAATGAAGCGTAAGGTGAGTTTATTGAACAAAAAATAATTCTGTAATAGTATTACTGGATATCTGGACCGAAGAAATATGGACTATACAGGCTTCCCTCGATTCCCACGAGCAAAAATGATTAACACAATCCATTATGTTACCATAAAATTCTATTTGTTGAAAATGCACTGCAACGCAATGCGAGATACTTCACTTCACTCATTTGTATTAAATATACAATCGACCTCTTCAATTTATTGTAACTGATCTTTTCGTGAAGTTCGTTAATTTATCGTTTTTATTTATAAAAAGGCGAACACTTCGTTTAACGTTGTACGCGTAATGATTTTATGCTTCTAGCTCGGCAACGGATATGACACGAAAATATACGTTCTCACGCTCTCGTTTCAGCGATAAAAGAATTTCGAACATGACGTGAGGAGAAAAATGACACAAGAAAAATAAAGAGAACTTCGCTGTTGTTAATGGTCATGTCTTATCGAGTTACGGAGGAACAAAGTGTTTTAATAACAATAACATAGTTGCACTTGAAGAAGATTTATCAGTGTGAAAGGGAAAGGTTTCGCTCGAGTGTTCCTGGAAAAGTCGCCCCCAAAACAGCAGATAAGGGTGACGGCGCACTGTCGGATTTCAAAACAGTTCGCTTTCAGACAGTGGGAGAAAACAAATCTAGAACTCACACTTGTCTGACAATAAATCTACGAAGAGAACGAGTCTCGAGAGAGTTCGGCTGTATTTTCTTTTTCGTGTTGTTTAAAAAATAACAATAGAAAATCGCAAAAACTATTAAAATAAACTTCTATAAAATTCTCCTATGCATTATAAACTACGCTTACCTAACTTATTTCAAATGAATTTATAAAAATGTTTTAATGACATTTTTTAAAAGAAATAAAATGTGTTGGATTATTTATGATTCAAATATACAAAAATGAATCTCATGTTTATAAGGAAATGTACCCGTGGTGCAGTGTGTTTATGGCTAATGGTGATTATGTCAATCAGATATGTTTGACTGTTTATAACTGTTTATTACTGGTGACCTGGGTCATAAACAGTGTGCTCCATCGGGATCAGTTTACTTAGATAAGGCATGAGAATTTTCTCAAGAGCAATAGGCTCTTGGTCACTTCGAGTCTGAATTTCGTTGAGTAAAGACGTCCTTCCGAGCCAAGTAAAAATAAAATATTTGAAAGAATATAGAACAAGTTTCTTTCATTTACCCATTCAAACCAAAAAAATCTTTAAAAGAAATAAAATAAAAAATATATGGATGGATATCATTAATTTAAAATTTCAATCTTTGCTCCAATACAAAACACTTCTCTGTTTCTACAAGCAACTATATATGTATTTACATGAGTCGGTGAACCATTTTTACGCAACCTCGAAGCTCCTCCGCTTCCGTGGTTACGTCACTCGCGCGGGCACGAGAGCACGAATTGTTCTCGCGGCATTCAAAGTCGGTCAAGCGCGCGAGAGAAAAGCGGCTCGTTTTCGTAGTTTCCGCTGCGAGACGCGGTTAATTCGCGGCGATTACTCTCGCCTCGCGGTCGCTTTGAATTTGCATAGTTGCACGCAGCTGGCTACGGGAGGTAATTGACGGGATTTCGCTTATAATCGGCTCAGATATGCTCGAGATAAAACCGTGGCGAGTAAAACGCGCCTAACACCTTAACGACTAGGCACGCCAATTACCGTTCCGTAGTAAGAGCGCAATAAAGATTGGCAAGAAGCTAATAAAAGGGAGGAATTAAGAGAGATTAAGATTGATTGGTTAGGGAAACTTCTTACCGAGATCGTCGCTTTCGAACAGGAGGTTTTCGTGCACGCCCAGTCGCCTACAGAACTGGATGAAGTTTTCCATGTTGTCGCGAGAAAAGAAACTGCGACGAGCTGCGTTCTCCCAACAGCGTCCTCGTATCACCGGCAAGGGCTGAAGCAGAATTATAAAAAGTCATTAAATGCAAAAGTCTCACTCATTGTATCACACATTGTATGTATTAAATTGCGGTGTTTATGGGCAACCGTGAATGTATCAATCTGTCTGTGAGAAAATTCGCGACGCGAGAGTCGCGAGAGAAAAGAGTATGATTAGGAATCCGTACGCGAAAGGTAATAGTTCGTTAAGCAATTGTATTACGCCCTGTTAAACTCTATTTTTAATTTACTTATTGTACACATTAAATAAAAACAATATTCTACTATAATTTAATAAATAAATAATAGTCTACCGAAAATATCATTCAATACAAATATTTTGATAAATTAATGAAATTGGCAATTTTTTATTGATTTTACTGATCGCAATTGATCCATTTCATATATTATAGATGCGAAATACAAAAGCTGTGAATTCTCAACGAATTCAATTTAGAGATTACTCACTCCTTTCGCTCTTCCAGCATCGATCGCCATNGAATAATTGTATTATAATGAAGCGTAAGGTGAGTTTATTGAACAAAAAATAATTCTGTAATAGTATTACTGGATATCTGGACCGAAGAAATATGGACTATACAGGCTTCCCTCGATTCCCACGAGCAAAAATGATTAACACAATCCATTATGTTACCATAAAATTCTATTTGTTGAAAATGCACTGCAACGCAATGTGAGATACTTCACTACACTCATTTCTATTAAAAATACAGTCGACCTCTTCAATTTATTGTAACTGAGTCTTTTCGTGAAGTTCGTTAATTTATCGTTTTTTATTTATAAAAAGGCGAACACTTCGTTTAACGTTGTACGCGTAATGATTTTATGCTTCTAGCTCGGCAACGGATATGACACGAAAATATACGTTCTCACGCTCTCGTTTCAGCGATAAAAGAATTTCGAACATGACGTGAGGAGAAAAATGACACAAGAAAAATAAAGAGAACTTCGCTGTTGTTAATGGTCATGTCTTATCGAGTTACGGAGGAACAAAGTGTTTTAATAACAATAACATAGTTGCACTTGAAGAAGATTTATCAGTGTGAAAGGGAAAGGTTTCGCTCGAGTGTTCCTGGAAAAGTCGCCCCCAAAACAGCAGATAAGGGTGACGGCGCACTGTCGGATTTCAAAACAGTTCGCTTTCAGACAGTGGGAGAAAACAAATCTAGAACTCACACTTGTCTGACAATAAATCTACGAAGAGAACGAGTCTCGAGAGAGTTCGGCTGTATTTTCTTTTTCGTGTTGTTTAAAAAATAACAATAGAAAATCTCAAAAACTATTAAAATAAACTTCTATAAAATTCTCCTACGCATTATAAATTACGCTTACCTAACTTATTTCAAATGAATTTATAAAAATGTTTTAATGACATTTTTTAAAAGAAATAAAACCGCAAAGAAAATATATGGATGGATATCATTAATTTAAAATTTCAATCTTTGCTGCAATACAAAACACTTCTCTGTTTCTACAAGCAACTATATATGTATTTACATGAGTCGGTGAACCATTTTTACGCAACCTCGAAGCTCCTCCGCTTCCGTGGTTACGTCACTCGCGCGGGCACGAGAGCACGAATTGTTCTCGCGGCATTCAAAGTCGGTCAAGCGCGCGAGAGAAAAGCGGCTCGTTTTCGTAGTTTCCGCTGCGAGACGCGGTTAATTCGCGGCGATTACTCTCGCCTCGCGGTCGCTTTGAATTTGCATAGTTGCACGCAGCTGGCTACGGGAGGTAATTGACGGGATTTCGCTTATAATCGGCTCAGATATGCTCGAGATAAAACCGTGGCGAGTAAAACGCGCCTAACACCTTAACGACTAGGCACGCCAATTACCGTTCCGTAGTAAGAGCGCAATAAAGATTGGCAAGAAGCTAATAAAAGGGAGGAATTAAGAGAGATTAAGATTGATTGGTTAGGGAAACTTCTTACCGAGATCGTCGCTTTCGAACAGGAGGTTTTCGTGCACGCCCAGTCGCCTACAGAACTGGATGAAGTTTTCCATGTTGTCGCGAGAAAAGAAACTGCGACGAGCTGCGTTCTCCCAACAGCGTCCTCGTATCACCGGCAAGGGCTGAAGCAGAATTATAAAAAGTCATTAAATGCAAAAGTCTCACTCATTGTATCACACATTGTATGTATTAAATTGCGGTGTTTATGGGCAACCGTGAATGTATCAATCTGTCTGTGAGAAAATTCGCGACGCGAGAGTCGCGAGAGAAAAGAGTATGATTAGGAATCCGTACGCGAAAGGTAATAGTTCGTTAAGCAATTGTATTACGCCCTGTTAAACTCTATTTATAATTTACTTATTGTACACATTAAATAAAAACAATATTCTACTATAATTTAATAAATAAATAATAGTCTACCGAAAAAATCATTCAATACAAATATTTTGATAAATTAATGAAATTGGCAATTTTTTATTGACTTTACTGATCGCAATTGATCCATTTCATATATTATAGATGCGAAATACAAAAGCTGTGAATTCTCAACGAATTCAATTTAGAGATTACTTACTCCTTTCGCTCTTCCAGCATCGATTGCCATCCTGGCTTTCTCCTGAATAACCCTTGCCAATCGACACACCACCACGCCATTGTCCAGCGCATCGAAGAAACTATCGCCCGTTACTATTTCAGAATCTATAACACAAAAATATTTGAAAATCGTTTTTTACTCACATACGTAAGTGTCTGTCCATTCTATCAGAGTTGGTCGATAAAATACAACGCCGTAGTGGAAAGGTTGAGGTATGGAGGGAAAGCATGTAAAAGTGAAGACTCAGACGAATGCGAGCGTAGACGAGAAGTGTGGATCAGCCGCACGTTGTGCAGTTTCGAGTAGCTTAAGTGGCTGGTAGACCTTTTTTAACTTAGCTCACGACGTTTTCAAATTACGTACAAAATGGCCTGGAAACTATGGAATTGGCAATAAAAAAAAAGTCTAACGACTACTCGAAACTGCGCCGCGGCCGGTTGATCCGTACTACTCGTCTGCGTCGTCTATCCTCGCACTTGTCTGGGCAACATATCGTCGGGGTTCTCTCAGGCCTCTTTTTACATATTTTTCCGCACACCTAAAAATTTCCTCTATAGCATTTTATTGCGTCGAAAACGCCTCTCGATAACAAAATTTCGCCGCGTGGTGCGTACAATTTCTCGACGTCGTTACCGTCGTTACGATCGGTGTGAATAGACCATTACACGAACAAATGGTTACTCGAAAGCATTGAAGAGCATCGACGAAGTGGCGTCATTGTTGGGAACCGTCTCCTTAGATCCCTTCGACGTCTAATTTAGGGTTGACTCTTGCTTTGTCACGGAATTTTGTCGCTTGCAGGTTCTCAAGATTTCTCATATGTCGAGAAAAATTGAATCATACATTATAGCTTGGATATAAATATGGACGTTCCACGAGAGACCTTCGAAACGTCATCATATATCAATGAGCCGTGAAACGAAAAATCATGAAGAACGGTTCGATGAAGCGGTTTGGATTTATTTCTCGAAACCGCTTCTTAGCGAAAGATCTCGCGGCGTGCACGTCGCTTCATTTGACATGATCCGCGAATAGTTGAATGGTAGAAACTCGAAGGAAGGTATGCTCGGTCAAGCACGAAATGACTTCGACGAGACACTCTCACATTAGGGCGGTTCATGCATGACTGCACGAAATTATTTAAATTTCGTTCGCCGGGTACCACGTGGCGTAACGCGGCGTCGCAAACAGGATCAAGGACGGGATCTTTCGAACATTTACATCTCAGTAGCGATCTGATGAATACATACATGTACGATGTGCAGACGACGCGCGTACATATGGAAACACGAAGAAGAGAGACACACAACCGACTATCGTTCTCCCACGATGCTGGATAGATCGACGCCCGCGAATCTAAGGAAAACTCAAACAACTGGCTGCGACACGATTTGTGCCGCGTACCTATATAGATATAGCCGGGATACGATGGGAAATAGGAACTAGGTTGGGCTGACGGAGCGATAAAGCCTCGTAGATACGGATGGTAATGAGAACCAGCGCCGTGGCTCGTGACTCGACCCGGTAACAATAGGGTTGCACCCGGGGCAGAACCGAGAAAAAAACTGTTAACGGGCAAGCTTATGGAGTAAAGTCCATCACACGTTCCTCGGCGAACCGCACGTGTGTTCCTCTCGTGACCGTGTATATATGTGCACGAACAGCTGTGTGTACAAACGACGGATCTGGTTCGCGAATATCGCTCGTATATGGCCTGGAGACACAATGGCAAACGAAACGAACCGGCGTGCTCGTGATAACGACTGCCACTCTTGTAGGATGCCTAACTCTCGCTCGATCTTGCGAAAGATCACGGGCGTGAGCGTATTTAAGTGCGAACCGCGCGACGGCTAACAACTCGGTCACCCGGAACCTAGACTATGGGTAACCATCGCCTTAATTTATATTTCGCATTACTAATAATGAGAAGCTCGAGGGAAAGGTCCCAGTATGGAAAGTAAAGTTCGGCACATTAACAATTGGATATAGAATTTTTTTATGAATATTTTAATGCAGTGGGTGTATGTATATGGATACCTCGTGTGATTTTTAAGTCAGTACTATTCGACCAACGTAGCTGATGGAATCGGTTGCGCATAAATCATAAGATCAAAAGGGTTAATAATGAATCCTCACAGCGACCCGTATTTTCTACGTATCCTTGATATGCTACCCTTCGATTAAAAGTTCGGTTGACCTCTTTAGCTGCAACTCGAGCCTTTTTCAGTATGTATATCCTGTCGATGTCGTCCTTGGCATTGTTCGATCAGTGCATTAATTCGAACACGATGCATTACTGCAATAACCAGTTACCATAAAACACGCCGCGTCACGACAGCTTTTATTTCATCACTGCTGGACCCCACACAGCCTGCCCTCGGACCGAAGGAAATGCAGAGAGCGGAGCAAAAACCGATGCAAAAAAGGGTTATACGATCACATTTTTTACATCCCATTATTTCGTACATTCAACGATGTGCAATCTATGATGGCTATTTTTATTTCTTACTCAAATAATGGATTAAATACACGTGGCAATAATATTCTGAATCAATACATTGTTTACACTCATGGAAATTATTCAAATACTTAACATCCGAAAAGTTTATTTAATTAAGAATTGCGTTTCATTATCTTCACCCCAAATCGAAACTCAATAAATCACAAGTCATTAAGAACACGAACTGCATAGAGTTTCAAAACTATTTTAGTGAAAAAAAATTACACAATTTCCACTGGTTTCGCCATCCATTACTTTTCAAGGAGTCTATATGCATTCTTCGACATACTCAAAATACGTTCATCGACTTTGCCTTTTCCTTTTCTCCTTGAAGCTCCCTTTCATCCAACGCTACCAAAACATCGTCTTCGAACCATTTCGCGCTTAATTCAAGCATTGCCATCGCGGGATTCTGGGGTCGTAGGTCTCGTTGTTACGATTCACGGCTCGCTGGTAATTCNCGTGGCGTAACGCGGCGTCGCAAACAGGATCAAGGACGGGATCTTTCGAACATTTACATCTCAGTAGCGATCTGATGAATACATACATGTACGATGTGCAGACGACGCGCGTACATATGGAAACACGAAGAAGAGAGACACACAACCGACTATCGTTCTCCCACGATGCTGGATAGATCGACGCCCGCGAATCTAAGGAAAACTCAAACAACTGGCTGCGACACGATTTGTGCCGCGTACCTATATAGATATAGCCGGGATACGATGGGAAATAGGAACTAGGTTGGGCTGACGGAGCGATAAAGCCTCGTAGATACGGATGGTAATGAGAACCAGCGCCGTGGCTCGTGACTCGACCCGGTAACAATAGGGTTGCACCCGGGGCAGAACCGAGAAAAAAACTGTTAACGGGCAAGCTTATGGAGTAAAGTCCATCACACGTTCCTCGGCGAACCGCACGTGTGTTCCTCTCGTGACCGTGTATATATGTGCACGAACAGCTGTGTGTACAAACGACGGATCTGGTTCGCGAATATCGCTCGTATATGGCCTGGAGACACAATGGCAAACGAAACGAACCGGCGTGCTCGTGATAACGACTGCCACTCTTGTAGGATGCCTAACTCTCGCTCGATCTTGCGAAAGATCACGGGCGTGAGCGTATTTAAGTGCGAACCGCGCGACGGCTAACAACTCGGTCACCCGGAACCTAGACTATGGGTAACTATCGCCTTAATTTATATTTCGCATTACTAATAATGAGAAGCTCGAAGGAAAGGTCCCAGTATGGAAAGTAAAGTTCGGCACATTAACAATTGGATATAGAATTTTTTTATGAATATTTTAATGCAGTGGGTGTATGTATATGGATACCTCGTGTGATTTTTAAGTCAGTACTATTCGACCAACGTAGCTGATGGAATCGGTTGCGCATAAATCATAAGATCAAAAGGGTTAATAATGAATCCTCACAGCGACCCGTATTTTCTACGTATCCTTGATATGCTACCCTTCGATTAAAAGTTCGGTTGACCTCTTTAGCTGCAACTCGAGCCTTTTTCAGTATGTATATCCTGTCGATGTCGTCCTTGGCATTGTTCGATCAGTGCATTAATTCGAACACGATGCATTACTGCAATAACCAGTTACCATAAAACACGCCGCGTCACGACAGCTTTTATTTCATCACTGCTGGACCCCACACAGCCTGCCCTCGGACCGAAGGAAATGCAGAGAGCGGAGCAAAAACCGATGCAAAAAAGGGTTATACGATCACATTTTTTACATCCCATTATTTCGTACATTCAACGATGTGCAATCTATGATGGCTATTTTTATTTCTTACTCAAATAATGGATTAAATACACGTGGCAATAATATTCTGAATCAATACATTGTTTACACTCATGGAAATTATTCAAATACTTAACATCCGAAAAGTTTATTTAATTAAGAATTGCGTTTCATTATCTTCACCCCAAATCGAAACTCAATAAATCACAAGTCATTAAGAACACGAACTGCATAGAGTTTCAAAACTATTTTAGTGAAAAAAAATTACACAATTTCCACTGGTTTCGCCATCCATTACTTTTCAAGGAGTCTATATGCATTCTTCGACATACTCAAAATACGTTCATCGACTTTGCCTTTTCCTTTTCTCCTTGAAGCTCCCTTTCATCCAACGCTACCAAAACATCGTCTTCGAACCATTTCGCGCTTAATTCAAGCATTGCCATCGCGGGATTCTGGGGTCGTAGGTCTCGTTGTTACGATTCACGGCTCGCTGGTAATTCATGGCCCGTGCCAAACAGCAGACTTATTCGCGAACACAGCATTTATATACATAGGTATCCGCGATGCATCGAACCTTCGCACACGCGCAAACGTACATAGATACGCCCATTATGCGTAATGCGCCTTCAGGTAGTCACCGATGCGATGCAGGGATAGAAGTGGCACGAAGGAAGAGGGGTGCCTGGCCGACTTCCGGTTGAGTCAGACGACTCGCTGCAACTGCCGCAGACACAGGGTGTGGGTCGAAAGGTCCCGTCCTTTCGCATCATTCTAATAGTCGCGGCGTACGCAGGAAATTTGGCGATTCCACGCCTTGTAGAAGACTCGCCGCGTGGGCCGAATACTCGTGAAGTTTTTGCGAGGATTTTAATGGACCTCCGATGATTCACTGACACGTGTTAAACAGTAGATGATTGAAAGTCGGCATCTTCGGCCCGGGAAATCGTGTGGGTATTCATTGTTTCGAGGACGTCTTGTTTCGACTTACTAATAGTATGATAATATGTTTTTTTAAATTATAATGAGTTGATAATACCTTATTCATTCTTAGAAATTTTGCTTAGTTGCACATATGTATGTAGATATATGTATGCATATATAATTTAGATTATTAATTAGTATAGTTTTGTTAGGTAAATTAAATTCTTCCATAGCTCGTAATAGAAAATATGAGTCTTCCTCTACTGCTATGCGTCAAACAACATCAATCTTTCATGTCTCTCGTATCCTTGAAGGACCAAATAGAGAATCACTTTCAAGATTTAGATATTCGGAATTTACTTGAACAAATCACTGTACTGAATTCCATTACGTCCACTGAATGCTCAATCAAACTATAAATAGAATACAGCGTATTTTATATACCACGCGGAATTGATTATTCCTTTTTCGGTGATTACAAACGAAGCACAATTTTGAAAATACAAACAAAATTGCAAATATCGCTAAAGCCAAATTATAATGGAAACCGCGTTCGTTTACTTTCCGCGAGAAACGATAATTGGAGCTACGTGCACGTCTGCGGACACTTTCGTAATAATTCAGTTCAAATACCAAAATCACCGGGTCCGCGATTATTTTTCTCTGTTGCAACCCCGCGTGTCGCTCACCCTCGCGCATTAAATTCCCCCTCGATTGAATACAGACAGGAGATCTGACCGTCATGCTGCATTTCAAGCGAGGTCTCCTCCTCCGTTTGCCCGGCGCGACGTGGGTGTGTGTTTGCACGCTTCAATCAGTTCAATCGTGTACGTACGTGTACCACGCCGCAACGAGAATAGTATGCAAGCTATACGGCAGGGGTACCCACACACGATTCTAAAGGCTGCCGACCTATCTGGACGTCCGCAGCTTTAAAACTGCGATCCGAGAGGCAGAGCAATGTGATATGTACTATGACACAATACAGGTATAATGAGAGCCATCTCATCGAATTCATATAGAAGGCTATAGAATAAGTGCAGTATATACATATATGTATACCTGCTTTGCCTCACAAAAAAGAAATTGTTATTTTTTTTATGATTTCAGATATGGTTCTTGTAAATATGGAATTTAGAGAACCCATTTTCAATGATCTAGACTTTGAATCATATGGCGAGCACATTCCGAGCGTCTCTTCCTTATGCATATATACATTGATCATTCCTATTACATATTGTATTGATCGAGCTTTTAGTTTCCGAGATATTCGCAAAATAAAGTGACTCTCATTAACATTTGAACACATTTCAAAAGAGGTTAACTTCTCTAATAGTGAACCTAACAATTTAATTTTCTGTGGGATATTAAAATACTTAGTATTAATAATACTAAATGCTGTGTAATAAGAAATTAAAGAAAAATTACTATTCTGTATAATAAAAAATGTATGTCTTAACTGAAATTTATTTCTATCTTCTATTAGAAACTCTAATAAAAAAGTTAAAATCATGTTCTCCTTTTTTCGAGATTCTGAAGAATAGTAATTTGTTTCAATTTTTTGTTTCATATTACGTAGTAAATCAGGCCTTTTAACATTGCAAAGAAATGAAGTTGTTTGACCCAATGGTAGAAAAGTTATTCTATTTTGGAATATGTCTGAATATTGATGGGAGTACATTGGATTAGGGAAAAAGTTTCTCCTTAATATTTCGAAAATTAAGCGACGGTAACATGTATAGAAAAAAAATCGCTCAGAATTCAAACTCGCTCCCGACAAAGTACATCCAGATCATATTTATTGAAAATGGGTCCTCTGAACACCATGTTTACTGTTAGCAATAGTCGTACTACCGTCGCAAAAGTCAATAATGATGTTGAACAATGGAAGCATTCTTGTCCTGAAATATTAAAATCAAATTCTTGCCTACACGTGTGGCACAATTTGTAAATAATTTGTGATCACAGTCAGAGGGATATAACACTGCGAATTATTTCGCGTACTACATAGTCGTTTTTCTGTGAAAGACCACTCGTGTCGTAATCCTACATGGTGGTCCAGATCTTGAGGCTTAATTCTTCGAGGTCGCATGAAATCGTGATCCGTTCACCCGAATACATGGCAAACAAGTTACAAACGTTCGGAAACAACACTTGGGTTGACATCAATAACAATACTACGGATTACCAAGATAAGAATTGAATGGTGACTTATTGTACCTCAGTTCGATTCCTTTAGGGAGGATGTGTCTGTAGTATTCTAACACACAAGCGAACGAAAAAACTCATATAATAAGATAAAAAATAGATAAATAGATGAATAAACAAATAATATAAAATGGATACATAAGATAAAATAGATATAATAATCATCTTGAATAAAACTCGATTTAAAATAAAGTCAATTTGAAACGATAAAACAGAAAAATAGGAGATGCGAAATATGGATTTATGTTATTTACTTGACAGAACAGTACAGCTTGAGAATACTTGACTCAACGCTACGTTCAATACATTGGTTCTATTTTGCGCGTCGACTCGTATTGGCACCGTATTAGGAAAGTAGTAACTCGGAAAGGCGGTCATACCAGTATCCGAGATTGAAGACTGTCAACTTATAAAAGAAGAGGAATATCCACTAACAAGATAAGAATTGTGTTTATCATTAATTTCCGTATTTTGGAACTTGAATGCTAACTTCAACGAGTAAACAGGATAGAACGTCGGCAGCCCTAAATTGTAAAGAAAGCAATAAAGGAATGAACAACTCGAAGTAAGTAGGTAAAACTTCTGACGATAGAAGATTTATGTCAGTTGAACTCAGTCAGTCTTGCTTTGTCGAGCGGAACGAGAAAAAAAATTGAAGGTTCTTTTCCAGCAGTAGTTAGCTGTTCCTCGATTCTGAGAACGGGCGTTTCCTAATCTTGGCAAGTAAGTTAACGGAGGAAACTTTCGCCTAATTTGAAATTCGTCAAGTTATCGCCGTACTGATCTCACGAACTGTTCGTCGATAGTTAATTCATGCGATAGTCAGATATATCAAACTGGACGGAGACTCCATCGATTCTGCAATTTTCTGAGCATTTTAATTTACTATTGTTGAGAATAATACTCTATTGGATTTAATAAATGTACAGTAAATTAATATATCAATTCTTATGAAATCGTTCGAACACTCAAGGATTTTAATCAACATAACATATACGAATTCGTATTCTTGTAAAAGATTATCATTTTCCTTGAATAAATCATTTTCTAGTGAATCTATTATTATTAACTAATGCAAATTTTACCGACCTATAAAGTAGTAAGTTGATATTCGGTATTTTAATTTAAATATATGAGCTGTCCGTCGAAATTTGCGGCCACAAAAATGTCAAATTAGTTACCTGAGCTATCATCTTCTCAAGAAACACGAGTGCTGCTTTTGCGCATGACTAAACGTTAGAACTGCGATGAAAGGAAGGACCAAATGTTACGAATATCCTTCTGCGTGTCGTGCCAGATGCCTTAAGAACCTTGTGTGCGTGAACCATGTGTGCAAGTAGACACATTTGTGTATACGCAATACATGCTTGCCAAGTCCTATGGTGCTGTGTCCCTTTAAGGCAAACCCACATCGTGAAGGAGACACGCTCGCTATCCGCAAAAAAAAGCAGCCGAGTGCACGCGTGGAACTCCAACCTTTGTTACATCACGCTCGTTCCACCTCGTAATTTTATTAGAAAAAAATGTGGAAGTAGAACTTAATTGTTAACATATACAAGGCGTTAAAAGAAAAGAAATGAAGTTAATTTGTAAAGCAATTTATCCGAAACACAATTAATTCTATTTTAGCGTGTTACACATCTATAACTTATACATATTAAAGTAAGCAACCCTTCTATGCCTATACTATCTATCCATAAAGCTATCTTCTGACTCTATGTATACATATTTGTTCAGAAATAGCCGAATGTCATGTCACAAACATATTACGTTATTATGGTCGTTGCACGATATCTTTGCCAGTTACCAATGAGCACACGAACCTAAGCTCATAAAAGCCGCTTACCATTGCCTTACTTCCACCCCTGCAAACCTTCTGGTACAAAATCAGACAGCTACTCACTCAACGTTTTATTGATCCAATCGGCGAGGTCCTCCTGCAGCGGCAGCAACTGTCTGCTCTGGGCCGAGTGCAGACGCTCGTGGTAAAATTCGGCGTACTCTTCCTCTTCCGGCGAGGGTCTAGGCACGTCGGCGCGATTGAACACAGTAACCGAGGACGGTCCCCAGCTGCTTCGATAACGCGTGTGCTGGGAGGACGGGAATCGATTGGCGTACGACATTCTGAGGCAGAAAGGGCCGAGGAGCGTCCCGATGGCCTGCACCGGAGGACCCCCTTTTCACGCTTTTCCAGACCCTTTAATTTCCCTTCTATCTTTCTTCCAGCCGCAGCTTCCCTCTTGATTCCACGCCGACTCTCTTCTTGATTACTGAAGAGGCCCGAGGATGTCGGCCGATGCGGCACGTTTGTCGATTACACGAGCCTGAAAGACAAAAACTACCTCTGGTAACTCTGGTCTTATCGTGCCTTTTAATGCGGCCAAACAAACCAAGATAGAGTATATAAGTGGTTTATCACACAACATTTGCATATATGAAATTTTACATGTAATACATGTATGTATGTGTATGCTTTGGATTTGAACCTCTCGCATACTATATCAATATTGGCTATTGTACAGGTACCTCAAACGATTTTGGGACAGTTTCCCTTGCACGTAGCGCCACGACTGGTCCAAAATCGTTTGAGGTGTCTGTATGTGGATTGAAAATTCGAAATTACCTGTTTCAAACTGTTACATATTGGGTCTGAGTGAAACGCTTACGAAGAAATGTCATAACTGCTATTAAACATCGTTCGTATATATCGGTTCCGGTTTCGGTTCTGAAGAACCAATATGATATCGATTCTATAACTGTTATTGTTCGGCCTTGTATTTCGGTTCTGCATTCCGATTCTACCACACTTGTCAAAGCCACAAAACTGTTATTACTTGTTACAAGAAGATTGCAAATTTCACTTGAAATTGCCTGAAAAACTGATTACATATTAGATATTGATAGAACTGAAATGCAGAACAGGAAAATGAGTTATAGAACCGAGACCGAAACCGATATAAATTATGGCATTGTTTTATTTTCGACAATTGTTTGAGAAACCGAAACGATATCATAACTATTTTCAACCCCTGCTATTGTACTTCGTCAGAGTTACGATTATTTATTAATTTGAACATTTTCATTTTATTGTACACGAGAATTAACATTTTGTTTCGTGATTTATGATGAAACATGGTATACAAGAATGGCGGATGCAGTCAAATTTTAATGTGATATTATGTTTACTGTGGTTGTTTGGATGAAAATGGAACGATGCCGGAAGACGCGAGCCCTTACCATAAACGAGAGAGGAGATGAAGAGGAGGCTGCCGACCGAGAGACGTTCTACGCGATGACTGACAGCGCAGGGAAACAAGCCTCGAGAGTGCGTTTTCGGGAATGAATAGGTTTTATGTTACACGGCGCTGTTTATGGGATCCAGGCCGACAATGTTTCGTAATAACCTTGAGAGGGATGAGACTGCAGCTTCTCAACCTAAGACCGGTGGATGTTCCAGGTTCGTTAGATGGTATTTGGTACGATATCGTTCGATGATGCTGCATCCTAAGGCATAGCGCGGGTGCATTTTATTTATTTATTACATAAACTTAATTTGACGGTATATTTGTTAAAATCGACGGATTTAGGTGTTAAAATTGTTGTGTAACGTGACGAGGTCCAGCAATGATTCGTCACAAGTTGTGCGTGTGATAAGTATCGCGTTTATTTAATTTTTTAGTTACAAGTCGTGCGAGCTCTTCTCTAGCGCCCAAAACAAAGTGTACAGTTTTCGAAAAAACTGTGGGGAAGGTTGAAGGATTTTTGGACGCAGGCCCCTAGCGACTACTGTGGGCAACAAACATTAGATTGGTATTTTTATAATGCTGAGAACTTTCACGAAGATTATCAACGAATCTAAACGATGACACCGTGATATGACTTTAATTCTTTTAAATATTTATTTGTCCGTGAAGGCGATACAAAAATAGTTGCCCGTCATCGATGGTTCGCGATCGGAAGAATCGTCGTAAATTTTCATAATGCTTGCACACGCCACGCAATGTCTACAAACGCCTCTGTATTTAAACGACATTCGAAGCAGCCATTAGCATTCATCGACGGCCCTCAGGAACGGTAAACGACTCACGATTTTGCTGAGTCCATTGCTAGACGCGGGACGATCGATCGGAGGAAACGAAAAAGACAAGAGGAAAATTGGAAAAAGAAGAAAATTGTATCTTCCATAAATCCCTCCAACCACGCTTTGTCACGGAGGACGCTATCGCCTTCGAGTGACACAAATCCATCAGCGAACGCGGTCTGATGCAAGTAAGTACATAATGTAACAGCTCAGTGGTACGGATCGATGAAATGAAAATCCGGATAACAGTCTCGTGTTCGACGAGCAAACCTACGTGCGTCCTTCGAGATCAATCTATTAAACTGCTGTCACTGATTCTGCGTGGAAAATACGTAATGCAATCTGTTGTAAACAGATAACCATTGAACCGCGTCTCATATTTTCCTTATTGTTTTTTTAATCTCGTTTGCATGGAAACGTGATTTATCGACGCAATTGTCGACGGTGTTATTTCCGACAAAAATAAAAATCTCAATCTCGTGAAAAGATATTACGCATTTTAACAATTGAACCACTTGAGACAAACACAGATTGGATTTAAGTATGCATGCGATTTATAATTGAGGGGTTAACAGTTCGCTGACAAAATTAATCGCGACATCGAATTGTACTTTACGACGGTTGTAAGCCATAGATTACCCAAGCTTGATAAATCGATAATGAGACACCAATTGTCAACTGCTCGAATAAATATTTCAGCAAAAAAAGGACATATAAAGATACTTAATTAAAAAATGTTTTAAAATTAAAATATCCGAAATAACAACCAGATAAATGATGGACATACTTCATGTATAAGCGGAAAGGAAAATTCTGGAATAATTATTTTTCTCCATGGTTAATACTGGCATGTGGGCGAGGAGTATCACCTCGAGCTGCGTAATTGAGTTCTCCGTAAATCAAGTAGCCGGTGATCGATTAAATCGGCGACAGCTGACCAATTAATAGCGTTTTCGCGTTATCGTAACAAATGGAGCAGAGAAGCGAGCATGTCGGCACCAAGGTAAAACGCCGATGCAACCGAAGCGAACCGAGATAACGAGTTTGCTCTGTTTGCCTTCGAACAGGTAAGTATGTCTTAACTACACAGACTTCCGTCCCATTAGGTACCGGTTTTGTACCTTCAGGAAATTATTAATGTACTTAAGAGAAATTGGAAATCGGAAATCCGTCCTTTTGCAATTTTCTAACTGGGACAAGCCTGACGCAAACACGTATGAATGAAAGCCAAGCGATTAAGTGATCCGTTAAAAAATATTCTAAAAAAACTATGAAACGCTCTCTGCGTTCGCCCAACCTTTTCTACTGCCTCGAGTGACTTCAATTCTTCAAACACTATACCCACGGTTTCTTGAAGCCAGAGCAGTACAATTCACCATCTCTTTCACGTTCTTCGATTGCCGTAAGACGAGAGCTCAATTTCATACAGGATCACAATATCCGTGATATAATTCTGTGGCACCCACGTTACACCGAGACACCCGTAAAGGAAAAACCATAAAACTGATCTAAGGTCCACGAAACAGTTTGATTGCCCGGTGCTATTCGTTTCCACGACGTGGTTGATCAATTTAAACGCGGCATACGTGATCCTCGCCCACAGAATAACACGAGCTGCCCGATTCGCAGCAACGTGTATTTATTTACGATCTCCGATAATCGCGGTTTTCAAGTTGAGCTAATTGAACGGCGTCGCGAACGCGGCACCCACGCGACTGGTAAATTATGCCGATTTTAATTAAGCCTCCGGGCGCGAATGACGACGTCGCGTGAAATCGCGATGAATTGGAAACTCGGGCCTGCCGCGCCTAGGTATTTCTAAAACGGATGTAAACGCTACATCGAAAGGGAAGATCGTGTTAATTGAGCATTTCTTAAGCCTAATCGTATGAGAAAAACGATTTTATAACGTCATATAGTTTTTTTAATCGTCGCCTTACAAATGCATTGATACCATAAAACTTATTAAGGTTGGCTATCAGTTAAAATGGTGACACATGTTTAAATAAGATGTAACATGATATAAATAAGTATTAATTATATTCATATATAAAACTAAAAACAAATTAGGAAGCTCGTTTTGGAAATTTGAAATTAATGGACTGTAATGAAATAGATCAAAACTAAAGACAAAAAAAGTAGCATATATATTGGCATTCTACAATTGTCTACAATAATTAACATCGAAATAATGAGTATTTCGAACATAATGAAAGACAGATTGTAAATGCACAATAAATTCACGATTGACACAAAAGTTCTGAAACAGTTGAAAATGAGTTACGGTAACAGTAAAAATCTCAAAATACAATGAGAAGAAAATAATACTTAAACGAGTTTATAATAATTATTTTATCGTATTCGAATTAAAATATACCTTTTAACGCGAGTAGCTATTAACAAAATCAGAGAGTACACTATACATATTTGAAATACATATATCTTTTTGTGGAGATTGTGTAGTCAAAACAACCTTAAGCAGTTGCAATTTTCTCTTAAATCTTATATTGCGAGTCAAATTTTTGTTGGGGAAAGAGAATGGAAACTAAACTCCCTTACAAGTAAAGTAGAAAGATTGCAGTGAGACTTACTTATAAAACATGAGAAACTAGATCGAATTTGTTTTACTCTCTCTCTCTCTCTCTCTTTAATTTCTTGTCTTACACAGACATTTGATATCGTGATCAGGAAATACTGTTTCGATTCGTCGACAAATTAACAGGAATCGCTATGCGAATATTTGCTTGCTTTTGTGCTGCGTAGCCAAAATTGATGTATACACGTACACTACAATAAAAGTCCCTCGTGCATACATGAGGTCATTATTAAAAAAATTCTGCTATAATATTACAGTTTTAGCACCCGGCTCTGCGCAAACCTGCTCGTTATTCAATCAAGAAAATCGCATCAAAGTCCTTGCACACGGAGAGCAACGACCGGTTAACAATCGTATTCGCGGCTTGGATAATCGCTGAATTGGATCGTGGATCGGTCGTTGGGCTTCCCGGACGCTTCCCAGAAAACTCGGCTGCTCATTCAACCGGCGAAAATGCACGGTATCTTATACAATACTTACACGTATGATAGTATGCACCGACATCGCGTCATGCAGACGACCGTTGTGCGCCGGTGTGACCGTCTGGTTTGTAGTATTATGCGTGGGCGATCAGTCGCTGTATCGTACCACGTGTGTAGCACACTGACGCTGCTAGACAATTCTGCGCCATTTAACACGCCGCCGGCGCGGCGGGAGTGTTCTTCATCGTCACGTAAACGGATACGACGTCTGCTCGCGATTCATACTACATATACTACAGGCGTTAACCTTCTGAGAATCTGATAAAATAATAGGAAAGTTGCCAAATGTCAACCGATTCTTACATTGGAACGCCATGCGTATTGTGAGATTGAAAAAACTGTAAAAGTACATAGTGTTTCCTTTGGCAAATATTCGTCAGATACTTGATGCATGTCGTACTTAAGGACGTTCGTGTAAAAATTCATTTCCTTACTTCTTTTTTAAATTTACAATAAATATTAATTCAAGTGTCCCTTATATGTGCTCGAAAGTTGAATCCGTGAACCAGTTACGGTATTAAAAGTCGAGACGTTCAACCTCAAAGTTGGACAGTTTAATATAAGATCAGTGTACAAAACTTGCTCAAACGGGACATCTTTAGTTTTCTTAAAATGTCTTTAAAGAACTAAAATAAGATAAATCCGGAGATAGCTTGCGGTATTTGTTTTTAAGGTTGTATCAGGTATCAGCTGTGAGAGCTCTGCCAAAAATTTAAAACATGTAATAAAAAGCTATGTCCCATATTTGAAACAAAGACCTTTTAGAAAAAATAATATTTTCACGGTTGTTTAACCTGTTTTCTTCGGTCATAAGAAATTCCTAACGCATAACTTCTAATATTTTAATACATAGTTTTGCCAATTTTTATTGAACTATACGGGACTTGTAACTATCTATATTGGCATAATTTATAATATTCCTATAATTTTTACTTTTTATTGTATATCTTAAATAATATCCTCGAAATTGACATTATTTCAACTTTAAAATAATCTTCAATCATGTATTAAGAATTATATAATATAAAATTACAAAACTCCACCACTGTTGCATTCATATTTTTTCATAAATGAAATCAAAATTCTGTTATTAGGCATAAGAATTCAAGATGTAATAACTTTTTTAATAGGCTCGCAAAAATTCAAAAATTTTGTAATGTTTTATCAATGTAATATTCAATAACCGTTAAAATTGCAATGCTTTGTCATTNATATAATATAAAATTACAAAACTCCACCACTGTTGCATTCATATTTTTTCGTAAATGAAATCAAAATTCTGTTATTAGGCATAAGAATTCAAGATGTAATAACTTTTCTAATAGGCTCGCAAAAATTCAAAAATTTTGTAATGTTTTATCAATGTAATATTCAATAACCGTTAAAATTGCAATGCTCTGTCATCGTTTTTGTGGAAGAGTTCGTACAATCTTGACAATGTCGCATCGATTCACTTCAATACGAATGTATAGGAATGATAGCACACCAAAAATTAAAACAGGACCGAATTAAACATGAACGATCATATGGACGTGAATTCATTTTAAATTGAGCACTACTGCTGTTCATGAACGGCCTCAAGAATCTCAAGATGGTGAACCAAATATTCTCTAACTTAACTGTTAATTTCGCGTAAGTTACCATAAGCAGAAAAGAGTAAGATCAAGATAGAGTGCACTTGGTCTGATATTAACATTCGCGTGGCTTGTCGCCTGATCGCGTAATTCTCCGACATATGGGTGGCGGATTACGTGGGAAGATACTGTCGTCGACTGATCCGTAAAAGGTACCGACAAAGTCGCGTGTCCAGGGTTCCTGGGTGAAACATGATGAAAGCGATACGGCCAGATCCGCCGGAAGCACGCTGCTCCGTCTTCTCTTGTTCTCTGCCCAGAAAATTTGTGACCAAGTCGAATTCAGGAGATAGTTTGCGGATTGTGAGAATGCAGAGCAGAATAAAAGTATTGTATTCTATGTATGTATGTGAGCTATGTACAAATGGCTCACTGGATTCCGAACTTGCTTCGCACACGAACATAAGAAATGTTACATGTTCTCTCCCTCTCTCCACCCTCTGTCTCTCTCTCTCTCTCTCTCTCTCTCTCTCTCTCTCTCTCTCTCTCTCTCTCTCTCTCTCTCTCTCTCTCTCTCTCTCTCTCTCTCTCTCTCTCTCTCTCTCCCTCTCTTTCTAATGCTTTCCACGTGAAGCTACATTGGTGTTTTCTGTGTGCATACGAAATGGGTCTGGAATTCCTTCAGTCACCCGAACGTAGTTACGGAACGAACTTACTATTGAAAGTGTTGAAACGCTATTTCCTTACTATATCATTTGGATTTACGTAATAATTATCTGCAATTCAGATTTGCAACAATTGCAACTGTGACCTAAAGTATTGTGNTTTAAGAGGTAAACGTAAAAGATGAACAAAACAAGACGGCTAAACGTCATCCTTCGACAAGATAAAGGTACGTACAAATATACACAAAATATTTTTAGTTACAAGAAAGTCGATAAACATTTTTTAATTTGTTTTCATAAATCGTTATTACATCGACACTTTACAATATTATAGTTTTATGAAGTTAGATCTCTGCTTTACGTATGTACTAGTGTTATGTATTTATGAAGTAGAAATTATAAAAAGAGCTCACTAAAATTACTGTACTGAAATTGATCTTAAAAGTAGTATGTCAAAAATAACTTTTCGAAGTATGATCAATAAAGATCGTAATAATCTGTGCATGGTAGGGTTTAGGATTTCTCAGACACGGAAATGGTAGTTCCTGGCACCGATAAATCTTTTTAATTAAAAAATCTATCCACCAGTTCTTTAGTCAGCAATCATCTAGTCAATTAAAAAATGAACAATGTATTATGATACTTTTTTTAACTAATATTTCGTTTTCATTAATTTGAATCTGAACTGATGAAAAATATTTGCAGATAACTGTTGAGCATTATTTATGATTTATATATACATATCAATGTTATCTTGACAGATTATTTGTATGTGTACGTAGAGAATTTGAAGGCAGATGATAAACAGGCGCGTTGCACGCTAGATTGANCTAATGCTTTGCACGTGAAGCTACATTGGTGTTTTCTGTGTGCATACGAAATGGTTCTGGAATTCCTTCAGTCACCCGAACGTAGTTACGGAACGAACTTACTATTGAAAGTGTTGAAACGTTATTTCCTTACTATATCATTTGGATTTACGTAATAATTATCTGCAATTCAGATTTGCAACAATTGCAACTGTGACCTAAAGTATTGTCTTTAGAATTGACCAACCAGTCAATTAGACAAGCTTATTGCGGGTGGTCAATGATCTGTGACATAAGCAGAAGTATCTTAAATAGATGACTGTAATTGTTAGACGAAGTTCACTAGTTACACAGTTATAATGTTCTTATTTTCTTCTCTCCCTTTTGGACTTGACATTTAGTAAACATTTCCAGACGTGAAATCTTGATTGTTGTTGTGAAATTAAAAACAAATTAAGTTTATATTCTTACTGTGATTCGTTAAAATTAGTATCTACAATTTTATACAAAAGTTAATGAGTTACTGTTAAGATTGTGGTATAGTTTCCTCAAACTTTTCTTGTCGGCAGAAATAAAACTGGAAACCTCTGACATACTTCGCTTCGTTGTGTGTTTCATACTGTCTCATTAGAAAAAGCCACACTTTTGAAGAATTAGACGCTCACTCTAATTAAGGGTTTTCCTTCTGCAGCAGGGTGGTGAAAAGATGCTTTTGAAATTAGCACGATGAACGTTAAATTCAACGGGCGAACTGGACCGCGTCAACGAAACATTTCCTCACTGAAAATACGACTTCGTGCGAACTTTCGTGCAAGAAAATGCTTGCAATTATAAAGATTACAAGCGACGTAAAGTGAACAAAAAATAATCTGCTTACGGATTAGCAACAAAATATTAACGTCACGTAGGAATAATATTTTGAAATAATTTTGAAAATTCTCGTATTATTATCCTATTGAGAAATTATACCTGCAGACGACTATCTGCCAAAAGTGAACAGTTAGGTTTTGAGCCCATACTTAGTAAAGATCTATAGGAAGTCTTATATAAAGCAATTATTTGTAATATATTTGTTCATCCTAATTTGTAATTGTTAATTCAGTCCTTAATGTAATTCCTCTTTAAGACAACACAAGGAAACATAGAATACGCGTTTGAGAAATGGAGATGAACTAAAGTCATAAAGCGTGACGTTAATTTAACGTCTGCTTATAAAAATCTCCGCGTCCATCTTCCAAGTGTTTCATAAACAGTTAAATCCATAAATGGGAGATTTGATGAGTTGAAGATTTATTAAGAAGCTACTAACCCACATTTTATCATTTTAAATCAACTAAACTCAGAAATACGTAGTTCTTCTAAGCAATTACATTCCCGCTTCCATAATTATTATTTATTACACTTTTTATGGTACTACTGATATATTGGATGCATTTTTGCACGATTAGATTGAATGCGGTTCGACCGGACGATGAAATTAATTCACCGAGCGGCCGGCATCGGTTTCCGATCGAGTTCGATTTCAAGAGCATAGAAAGCCGAGCACCCGCATCGATGATGCTCCAGAACACGTACGCGGTGCACTTTTTATTTCAATGTCAGTCAATGAGAAAAGAGATCGAAGGAATCCATGCGGGTAGGTACAAGCGCCGCGGCCGCGGGCCTAATTAAATCGCATAAACAGAGCGTGCCTGTCCAATTACCGTTCCTCGACGGCCATACGTTTTCTGCGTGGTTTGAGGACCACGTATCTTCTTCAGTGTTCCCCGTGCGGAAGTATATTGGATGAAAAACGAAGGGAAAATGAGAATACACTCAGGCATAAGCTAATAAAGCAACATGGTCAAGCCCTTTGATACCCGTCTGTTAACGACCTCGACAAAGGCCGAAGAAAATATGCATGGTAGAAAATTATGGTTTGTAACAACGTGAGCGGCTAGTCGATTAAAGCCTTTTAACTCGTTCGATCGTAAATACTTTCATCATTGACTTGTTGATAGAACGCCATATAATATTCTGAAACACGTTTTTGTTGCCAATAACTATTTAGTAATTGAAAAAAATAAGAATAATATAGGAAATGATAAAAATTTTTAATTCGCATAATTTAACAGAAGTTAATCTGTTTTGAGGAAAAGTGTTTTATTTATATTATTAATTTAAAAATCCACAACATTTTGCAATGGGTAATGAATAAATTGACATTCCATTTAACTAGCATTTATCTAGATGCTAGTTATGTCTGAAAGAGACCCGAAGAAAAGTAATTCTAAAACGCGGTAATGCTCCGTTAGCGGTAATAAGATTGAAGTAATAAGTAACAGTTTTGGAGCGTGACCGTCGTAAACGTGTGTAGGCGTATGCGTGTGATGCGCTAAGCATGTTCCACTAATCGGAGAGCCAGCGTACGAAGAATTTTTAAGATTTTCGAATTTCCGATCCTTTTACAAATAGATATAATCGATCATGCCAGAATTATTGACGAAGCCTTATTTTTATAATAATTGTATTGTACTTTTTAGTATGGTGAGACTCGATGTTTTTTAATATTATCAATATTAATTTGTTCGTTAAAGACGAATTGATGGAAAGTAAAAAAATCAATTAAATGTGAACGTTCTGATACAAAGATTAAAGTTTGACCTCCGAGATGTATGCACTGCTGTAATATAAGCGTTGTCTTATAATCCTTTATTTTCTTATTGTTAGTTTAATTTTATAGTCTGATATTTTATTAATATCAAGTAACTTGAATAGTACTTCTCTGATTATAATTTGAACAAAAAACAAACTGTGATACTGAAATTATGGTCCAAGAGAATTAAGAAATGTTTTAAGCGAACTTGTTTAAATATTCTTTATGTACAGATTANAGTAATTGAAAAAAATAAGAATAATATAGGAAATGATAAAAATTTTTAATTCGCATAATTTAACAGAAGTTAATCTGTTTTGAGGAAAAGTGTTTTATTTATATTATTAATTTAAAAATCCACAACATTTTGCAATGGGTAATGAATAAATTGACATTCCATTTAACTAGCATTTATCTAGATGCTAGTTATGTCTGAAAGAGACCCGAAGAAAAGTAATTCTAAAACGCGGTAATGCTCCGTTAGCGGTAATAAGATTGAAGTAATAAGTAACAGTTTTGGAGCGTGACCGTCGTAAACGTGTGTAGGCGTATGCGTGTGATGCGCTAAGCATGTTCCACTAATCGGAGAGCCAGCGTACGAAGAATTTTTAAGATTTTCGAATTTCCGATCCTTTTACAAATAGATATAATCGATCATGCCAGAATTATTGACGAAGCCTTATTTTTATAATAATTGTATTGTACTTTTTAGTATGGTGAGACTCGATGTTTTTTAATATTATCAATATTAATTTGTTCGTTAAAGACGAATTGATGGAAAGTAAAAAAATCAATTAAATGTGAACGTTCTGATACAAAGATTAAAGTTTGACCTCCGAGATGTATGCACTGCTGTAATATAAGCGTTGTCTTATAATCCTTTATTTTCTTATTGTTAGTTTAATTTTATAGTCTGATATTTTATTAATATCAAGTAACTTGAATAGTACTTCTCTGATTATAATTTGAACAAAAAACAAACTGTGATACTGAAATTATGGTCCAAGAGAATTAAGAAATGTTTTAAGCGAACTTGTTTAAATATTCTTTATGTACAGATTAATTAGTTTCCGATAATTGAACGATCGACTCGCACAATTTGTATCTCGTTATTCGTACTGCTCTGCATGCATGCAGTAGGCGTTCCTAGAACAAGTTGGTTCAAAATAAATTACTTCGCTGCACAACGTTACGGAACTTCGGAACCGAGTAACTTCGTACTATAAATTCAATACGAAGCACAGTATGCAAAAGTGTCTTTTCCTATTTTCAGATAGTAAATCTAAATCGATCAATTCCATGGATAGAGACTTGAATAGCAAATATCTTGATCGAGTAACACCATCGGTTCTGAGAAAGTAATTTCAAAAAATCTTATGTTTAATTTTCAGGCTATCGACGATGAACGTGTAATTGAAATGAATCATCGTAAGTCGCAATTGTATGCATAACCAATGCAACTTGAGAATGAATGGCTTTCGAAAGATACAGAGAGAAAGAAAGAAAGAGAGAAGAGAGAGAAAGGTAGCTAACGATGAATCGACACTCACCATGTTCTTCATCATCCATATTGTTATATTAGTG
>SMSR01016142.1:10381-66137 GCA_019453355.1 Ceratina japonica | reverse complement strand
AGTAATTGAAAAAAATAAGAATAATATAGGAAATGATAAAAATTTTTAATTCGCATAATTTAACAGAAGTTAATCTGTTTTGAGGAAAAGTGTTTTATTTATATTATTAATTTAAAAATCCACAACATTTTGCAATGGGTAATGAATAAATTGACATTCCATTTAACTAGCATTTATCTAGATGCTAGTTATGTCTGAAAGAGACCCGAAGAAAAGTAATTCTAAAACGCGGTAATGCTCCGTTAGCGGTAATAAGATTGAAGTAATAAGTAACAGTTTTGGAGCGTGACCGTCGTAAACGTGTGTAGGCGTATGCGTGTGATGCGCTAAGCATGTTCCACTAATCGGAGAGCCAGCGTACGAAGAATTTTTAAGATTTTCGAATTTACGATCCTGTTACAAATAGATATAATCGATCATGCCAGAATTATTGACGAAGCCTTATTTTTATAATTGTATTGTACTTTTTAGTATGATGAGACTCGATGTTTTTTAATATTATCAATAGTAATTTGTTTGTTAAAGACGAATTAATGGAAAGTAAAAAGATCAATTAAATGTGAACGTTCTGATACAAAGATTAAAGTTTGACCTCCGAGATGTATGCACTGCTGTAATATAAGCGTTGTCTTATAATCCTTTATTTTCTTATTGTTAGTTTAATTTTATAGTCTAATATTTTATTAATATCAAGTAACTTGAATAGTACTTCTCTGATTATAATTTGAACAAAAAACAAACTGTGATACTGAAATTATGGTCCAAGAGAATTAAGAAATGTTTTAAGCGAACTTGTTTAAATATTCTTTATGTACAGATTAATTAGTTTCCGATAATTGAACGATCGACTCGCACAATTTGTATCTCGTTATTCGTACTGCTCTGCATGCATGCAGTAGGCGTTCCTAGAACAAGTTGGTTCAAAATAAATTACTTCGCTGCACAACGTTACGGAACTTCGGAACCGAGTAACTTCGTACTATAAATTCAATACGAAGCACAGTATGCAAAAGTGTCTTTTCCTATTTTCAGATAGTAAATCTAAATCGATCAATTCCATGGATAGAGACTTGAATAGCAAATATCTTGATCGAGTAACACCATCGGTTCTGAGAAAGTAATTTCAAAAAATCTTATGTTTAATTTTCAGGCTATCGACGATGAACGTGTAATTGAAATGAATCATCGTAAGTCGCAATTGTATGCATAACCAATGCAACTTGAGAATGAATGGCTTTCGAAAGATACAGAGAGAAAGAAAGAAAGAGAGAAGAGAGAGAAAGGTAGCTAACGATGAATCGACACTCACCATGTTCTTCATCATCCATATTGTTATATTAGTGACCCGTATATTTTGAAATTATTTCAAATTATAACAGAGAAAGTTGTATGAGGACTCGAATGTTCTTTTATACTTTATACAATAAAAGATAAAGATATGACCTCGTTTATCAAGTTTAATACCTATTATTAAATAAATGGCAGCGAGAATACTCTTCATCCACCTGGTAATTTTGCACCATTTCTTAACTTTATTACTCGCCAGTCGCATTCTGGTCATTAAACCGTGTAAATCTTGCAACTTATCATTAAACCTAATAGATCTCACAATTATGTAAGTATCCTGTACCTTAACATTTTCATATTTCTTAAGCTTTGATTAACACTACGCAATTATTTTATCATTAAGCGATTTACCTCGATTATTTGCCACTGTATAACTCCCGCATCTGTTTTACACATCTTTATACTTTAAACCCATTTTTTCGTTAACCTTAAATATACACAATTACATAAAGAGATTTATTGAAAGTAACTGTAAAATCTGAGTAACAATTAAAGATCGTCAAACGTTTGTACTAACGATTTGTCAGAGGCGAGCGTGAAATGTGTTTAAGACAACCTCAATTATAGAAGATGAAGTTTGTGCACTTGTTACACCGCGTGCTCGCCTATGGCACGTAATGAGGCTCGCGGAGGCAGGCCGTTGTCCGACGCCTTAGAAATTCTTTAATGACTTTATGTCACACCGTGCACACGAGAAAACACCGTTTAAGCCGTGTTTCGGCGCCGCGACAAAACGCGTAATCCTCGAAAATAAATGACCGAAATCCCCAAACGTTTGTATCCTAAACGTCAATAATGCGAGACTAAAGATGAATGTCATTTCCGAATTATATTGATCCCGTATGGGTAACTGGTCCAGTTCCACTGATTCCACTTTATCTGATATTATTCAAAATATCACGCGCAGACAAATATGGAAATATGTAAAAAGCAAAAATTAATCAATTTTTATTCTATTATGTTTTTTAAAGTCTAAATGTAATATTTAACAATCTCGTGACTGTCAGATCGTATAAAGGATAATAAGTGGCAAGCTAATGACAATTAGTATCAATCAATGCGTGTTCCCCAATGAAGAGGGATAAACACTTGTCGACAATGAGTACTAATAAAGTATGTGTGTGCGAGGCTTCAACTTAAATAATGGATAGGCACGTGGGGACGAGATTACAGCTTCTCCTTTCGTACCAGTCAGACGTAAATAAATATAAGATAGTAGAAGTTATATAAACTAACGTAAACAGAAGCATGAATGACATTGATTGCAAATACTAGAGTTAATTAAAATTAGAAACAGACTGTACTTCATTTTCATTGATCCCTTTCAACTTGCACTCCATAACATTCTATCACGCAAACAAAAGATCGGCGATAAGTATGATTTTTCATCTCCGATGTCACTTTAGCAGAATCGCCGTGTTATCTCATCGTTATTCGACTAATTGTTACTCGCAGCTCAGAAGCGAACTATCGATCGTGTCAAGAGGACACGGGAACCTCGTGGACCCCTTATTACGTCTCGTTCACGTCGACTTATTCTTGGAGTGAACGATATGAAACATTAATTCAACGCCAACCACGATTACACGACAGGAAGACGAAAGTAACGTAAGAACACGGTCAATAACAGCTCAATAACATTCTCCAATTACCAGCTTGTTTCTCCCTATTCTTACGAGACTTTCCCAGAAATAAGCGACAACTAAAGTCACATTTCAACAAGCGTCGTTCGTAGTAAATGGATCTAAATATTTAGGAAGGTGCTTAGACGAATGTAGACACATACATATATACGATTTGGGAAAATATTTTCTTACCTGTCGTATCACCGTGAACATCGCTCGTATTTTTTCTTCTTTCTTGTACCGAAACTTCGAGCTCGTCGCACCGATTCACCGGGGATCAGTGTCAATGGGAATCGCGAAGGCACCTGACATTCCGAGCGGAACGCACGACGAAAATGAAGAGAGACGCGTACCCGTCGATCATCCGATCGCGACTGCAGCCCTTCGGTGCCGGTGCCGGTGCCGGTGGCCGAGAGAAAGAGCGAGGGAGGGAAGCGGAGCGGCAGCGGGAAAGCGAGACGAACGAACGCGAAAAAAAGGGGAGCGAGAAGGAGAAGGTGTTATCGAGACGAACGAGCCTTCCGCTATTTCTCCGAGCCGGCCACGCTCCAAACTGACGACGACCACCACTGTTCTGTATACCTCGCGTACGTATCGGCGCAGCCTATGCGAGTGCGTACACTCAGTGCCACGCGAGACGCGACTTCAATGGAGACCAGCTCCAGTTTTTCATGCTACGACTAGAACTCGAATTGAGAAGGGCAAGGGACGTTCTCGCAAGCAAGATATACACTTGCGTGAAAGATTCCTCTACAGGGGACGCCAACTCCTCTTCGGAGGACGTCTTTTCCTGTTATTTCTTTATGGTTTCTGCGGTCCTTACGACTCGATTCAACTTTCTTTTGTCCGTCAATCAGCAGCAGACGCCACGTGCAAACCGGCTCGGCAACCGCGTACTGTAAATACACACAGAATTGTGCATGCGTGCGAAAGCGGTGACGAGGGACGCATGCGTGCGATCCCCGAGCGAGTACGTCGGCTGACGTCGGCCAAACACCCCCTTTGGTCCGTGTCGGTGCTCTTCAACTCCTAACTCCCCCTCCACGCCATTCAGCCCTGCGCGCATTCACAGAGGAAATCCCCTCGACTACGAGAATCGCCTCCCGGCAAACCCCTTAATCAATACTCGCTGTTCTCTGCCGGCCAGGAATACACTATCCTTCGGGTCCTCCTCCCTGGATCAGCTTTTTGGCAATGTCATAGCCACTTAATAGTCAATGTGTCTTGTGCACGAACGAATTCGATTTTTCGTGTCGTTTGAATTGTTCGCACATTCTCTCCTGAGAATTCGGCTGTTGCGGCTGAAAATATCGAAATTTCAATTCAAGTACTTAGTGGAATGGAAAGATAATAAAAACTTTAGTTATTTAAATTAAACTATACATACTAAATGCCCATATTAGGGTTGAAAGAGGAGATCAATACAAAGCTAGATTTTAGCAACATAGGACTGATAAATTGAAATCTGAAACGATGAAAGTCTTCCTGTTTAAATTTTATGTGTCTCGTGATTAACCAATTAACAGCTATAACCTGAATGGCATCAATAAAAGCAATAGCACAGGAGGCATGTAGAATAGTTACAATTAAAGAGAAACGCAGCGCGGATCGAGAGGGTGTGATGACTCCCGGAGGATTACCATCACGAACCTGCGAATTATTTTATTAGCCACATTGCTTGGCGGAAGAAACCTCTTTTCATTCAGGATATACTCTCACTCGCACAAATGTATCGTAAAATATTATGGCGTGTTCGAGACTGGAATAAGCACGTACTGAAAACAGTACTTTCATTACGCTATCTCAAATACAGTTAGAATATTCTAATGTGAACTATAAACGTACCATACACACACATATTGAAATTTAAATTTTAAATGGGAAAATCCTTTATTGACCACACTCTTATTTCTGAAAATCGGACGTATTGAAAATGGGATGTATTGAATTCCATTAATTTATCGAAGCTCGCAAATTGAACTTATTTTTGTTTCTTGAAAAATGTTTTCTTCTAATACTGAAGTTAAGTTTAGCTCGCCGATCCCGGAAAGGGTGTCGTAATTCATGAATTATTAGCCCTTTTTACAGCCAGCGTTAAGTATACTTAGGGGTGGAAAACCGTGTCTACAGTGCCGCACCCAAGTATACTCATTTGTGTAGCGGGCGTTTAAAAAACCTTTCAGCCGCTTAGGGTTCCAAACGTTTTACCTGGCTTATCATTCAATTCATTTTATTACAAACAAGTGTTATTTATAAAAATGCACTTCCAGTTCTACTTTTGAAGAAACATTTAAGCCATCATTGAAATATTGTATTCTCTAGGTTTATCAAAATAATTATTCTTCGTAAATGTAATCAATACGTTTCCACGAACTTCTACAGCATTTGACGATGACATGAAATTTTACGGCAACTGACAGCATTGTAATCTATCAAGCACGGTTGAACTATTGGATGGAATCACGAAACGTGTCATAGAATATTGACAATTTTATCAATCTAGCGTGCAACGCGCCTGTTTATCATCTGCCTTCAAATTCTCTACGTACACATACAAATAATCTGTCAAGATAACATTGATATGTATATATAAATCATAAATAATGCTCAACAGTTATCTGCAAATATTTTTCATCAGTTCAGATTCAAATTAATGAAAACGAAATATTAGTTAAAAAAAGTATCATAATACATTGTTCATTTTTTAATTGACTAGATGATTGCTGACTAAAGAACTGGTGGATAGATTTTTTAATTAAAAAGATTTATCGGTGCCAGGAACTACCATTTCCGTGTCTGAGAAATCCTAAACCCTACCATGCACAGATTATTACGATCTTTATTGATCATACTTCGAAAAGTTATTTTTGACATACTACTTTTAAGATCAATTTCAGTACAGTAATTTTAGTGAGCTCTTTTTATAAATTCTACTTCATAAATACATAACACTAGTACATACGTAAAGCAGAGATCTAACTTCATAAAACTATAATATTGTATAAAGTGTCGATGTAATAACGATTTATGAAAACAAATTAAAAAATGTTTATCGACTTTCTTGTAACTAAAAATATTTTGTGTATATTTGTACGTACCTTTATCTTGTCGAAGGATGACGTTTAGCCGTCTTGTTTTGTTCATCTTTTACGTTTACCTCTTAAATGAGTAGGGTGGGATGATTGGAATAAAAAATATTTGTTAGCTTGAAATAGAGTGACACTACTTGAAAAGGCGTGATGGTACCATCTAGCGACGAAACCTATTCTCTCATTCGTAACCTCACCTAACCTCGCCAACAGAGCCTTACAATACAAGTGACGTAACCTTGTTGTAAACAAATCTTATTTTAAATTTCATTTTTATTATTATTGATTAATATAAAAATGTTCTAGATTTTATTTTACGTGCGTTTTTATATTGTCACTAAACTCAAAAAAATGACGTCAGAAGACTGTGTTTCAGAAATTAACGTAGAAAGGTACGTACAACGATATTACGACCCTTGTTATGATGATTTTAATGTAAATTTTTTATTTTTGCAGTCGCAATAGTGGTAAAAGAGATAATTATATAAGCTGGCAGGATTATTTTATGGCTGTTGCTTTTTTAAGTGCGAAGCGTAGCAAAGATCCACGTACCCAGGTTGGTGCCTGTATAGTGAACGAAGAGAACAAAATTGTAGGTATTGGGTATAATGGAATGCCAACTGGTTGCAGTGATGATGAATTTCCTTGGAATAAGGATTCCTCTGATCCATTAAGGAGCAAGTCACTTTATGGTAACATCTGTATCTATTTATTATGTTCAAATCATACCCTTCATATCACGTATTACAATAATAGCATCAAACTTGTAGTATGTCATGCAGAACTCAATGCTGTTTTAAATAAGAACTCTAGTGACGTTAAGGGTTGTACCATGTATGTTGCACTTTTCCCATGTAATGAGTGTGCCAAGGTAATAATACAGTCTGGAATAAAATCAGTTGTGTATGTATCGGATAAGAAAGCACGAAACAATAACACCAAAGCTGCAAAGAAAATGTTCGATGCAGCAGGTGTTGATTACAGGTATTTCCATTAATTAGTTGTATTTATTTTTATGAAACTTGTATAAATGTCAAAATATTCGACAAGCGACCACAAAAATTAATTTTTCAGCATGAATTGTTATTTCCTTAAATCTATGTATTTCATTAAGCTTACAGACTTTTTGATAGAATTCCATACCCATTACTTCGTGTGATGTATGGTCTTAGTTACAGTAGTAGTTGTAATAATATGTATTTATTGCATGCAATGCATATATTTTTTTAAGTTCATTTATTATTTTTCTTTTCAGTCAGTATGTTCCGAAATCAAAACAGATGATAATTGATTTTACTGAAATTGAGGGATATAAGAAAAAAAATTGATAATGTATGTATAATAGAAAGTAATGTAAGTAATGTTTATAATGAAAAATTTCTTTATACACGTATTCACGATTTATTTTATTTCTTTTATAGTATTTTGCAGATTTTAAATTGTAATTAATATTAGTTGTGGACAATATAAATGTAGCTCGTGATATTATTGAACTTTATTCAAAAGATTTGTTTTCATTATTTACATGTAAAAGCGAATGAAATTGATAGAAAGAAGAGACACTTTATGGTATACGGGATTTTTACAGTTCTAATTATTTTAAAATTTAACGTTATTCATATAATGTTTCGTGGGAAATAAATAAAACAATGTACAGACAGCAAAAAAATTTAGCAATAGTACAAACATCATTATATGCGGTGTTGCGAAATAACATTCTCTGCAAATTGATTGCAATTGTATATTGTACAGATGTAAATAGCGACAAAGAATGACATGATAAAATTATGTAACGAATATGTACTATTTCCCCAAAATGATAACATGGTTCCTTGGCATTTTCACAGAACGATTTAAAGAAGGGCAATAGCTGACACGTGATATAATATTCTCATGTCTCATTATTAATGTAACAACAAAGGAATTAAACAAGAGTTTTTATATGATAATGATAATACGTTTTATGTACATATTATACATATCTAAGTTCCTGTCTTAAAAATTCACTTACTTTTGTAGTCACAACTATAATGGAGGAGCGTTACATTGAAGAGAATANTAGGGTGGGATGATTGGAATAAAAAATATTTGTTAGCTTGAAAAGACGTGATGGTACCATCTAGCGACGAAACCTATGCTCTCATTCGTAACCTCACCTAACCTCACCAACAGAGCCTTACAATTACAATACAAGTGACGTAACCTTGTTATAAACAAATCTTATTTTAAATTTCAGTTTTATTATTATTGATTAATATAAAAATATTCTAGATTTTATTTTACGTGCGTTTTTATATTGTCACTAAACTCAAAAAAATGACGTCAGAAGACTGTGTTTCAGAAATTAACGTAGAAAGGTACGTACAACGATATTACGACCCTTGTTATGATGATTTTAATGTAAATTTTTTATTTTTGCAGTCTATCTATTAATGACAATAATAGTGGTAAAAGAGATAATTATATAAGCTGGCAGGATTATTTTATGGCTGTTGCTTTTTTAAGTGCGAAGCGTAGCAAAGATCCATGTACCCAGGTTGGTGCCTGTATAGTGAACGAAGAGAACAAAATTGTAGGTATTGGGTATAATGGAATGCCAACTGGTTGCAATGATGATGAATTTCCTTGGATTAAGGATTCCTCTANATAAAAATGTTCTAGATTTTATTTTACGTGCGTTTTTATATTGTCACTAAACTCAAAAAAATGACGTCAGAAGACTGTGTTTCAGAAATTAACGTAGAAAGGTACGTACAACGATATTACGACCCTTGTTATGATGATTTTAATGTAAATTTTTTATTTTTGCAGTCGCAATAGTGGTAAAAGAGATAATTATATAAGCTGGCAGGATTATTTTATGGCTGTTGCTTTTTTAAGTGCGAAGCGTAGCAAAGATCCACGTACCCAGGTTGGTGCCTGTATAGTGAACGAAGAGAACAAAATTGTAGGTATTGGGTATAATGGAATGCCAACTGGTTGCAGTGATGATGAATTTCCTTGGAATAAGGATTCCTCTGATCCATTAAGGAGCAAGTCACTTTATGGTAACATCTGTATCTATTTATTATGTTCAAATCATACCCTTCATATCACGTATTACAATAATAGCATCAAACTTGTAGTATGTCATGCAGAACTCAATGCTGTTTTAAATAAGAACTCTAGTGACGTTAAGGGTTGTACCATGTATGTTGCACTTTTCCCATGTAATGAGTGTGCCAAGGTAATAATACAGTCTGGAATAAAATCAGTTGTGTATGTATCGGATAAGAAAGCACGAAACAATAACACCAAAGCTGCAAAGAAAATGTTCGATGCAGCAGGTGTTGATTACAGGTATTTCCATTAATTAGTTATATTTATTTTTATGAAACTTGTATAAATGTCAAAATATTCGACAAGCGACCACAAAAATTAATTTTTCAGCATGAATTGTTATTTCCTTAAATCTATGTATTTCATTAAGCTTACAGACTTTTTGATAGAATTCCATACCCATTACTTCGTGTGATGTATGGTCTTAGTTACAGTAGTAGTTGTAATAATATGTATTTATTGCATGCAATGCATATATTTTTTTAAGTTCATTTATTATTTTTCTTTTCAGTCAGTATGTTCCGAAATCAAAACAGATGATAATTGATTTTACTGAAATTGAGGGATATAAGAAAAAAAATTGATAATGTATGTATAATAGAAAGTAATGTAAGTAATGTTTATAATGAAAAATTTCTTTATACACGTATTCACGATTTATTTTATTTCTTTTATAGTATTTTGCAGATTTTAAATTGTAATTAATATTAGTTGTGGACAATATAAATGTAGCTCGTGATATTATTGAACTTTATTCAAAAGATTTGTTTTCATTATTTACATGTAAAAGCGAATGAAATTGATAGAAAGAAGAGACACTTTATGGTATACGGGATTTTTACAGTTCTAATTATTTTAAAATTTAACGTTATTCATATAATGTTTCGTGGGAAATAAATAAAACAATGTACAGACAGCAAAAAAATTTAGCAATAGTACAAACATCATTATATGCGGTGTTGCGAAATAACATTCTCTGCAAATTGATTGCAATTGTATATTGTACAGATGTAAATAGCGACAAAGAATGACATGATAAAATTATGTAACGAATATGTACTATTTCCCCAAAATGATAACATGGTTCCTTGGCATTTTCACAGAACGATTTAAAGAAGGGCAATAGCTGACACGTGATATAATATTCTCATGTCTCATTATTAATGTAACAACAAAGGAATTAAACAAGAGTTTTTATATGATAATGATAATACGTTTTATGTACATATTATACATATCTAAGTTCCTGTCTTAAAAATTCACTTACTTTTGTAGTCACAACTATAATGGAGGAGCGTTACATTGAAGAGAATAATTACACGTGATGACTGAATTCATCATATAGTAAATTATTTAATACCACGAAGGTATAAATACATATTATGAGCTTGTACACAGAAAAAGCATACTTGCCATATGTCAGTTTGGTTTATTTTTGCAAAAATCACAATCATGTTACCTGCATTTTATGTCAAATGGCAGTAAATTATTATAAAAATAATTAAACGCAACAACTTACGCATATTACAATAGATGTATTAATTTGTTGGTTATCATTAAGTATCTTTAGTGAAAATAAACGATCGTCTTATAAAATGGATTGTATACATCCATAAACATTTTACAAGATCTATATGATGAATTCATTTACATGAAGGAGATGGAAGAGGATGCGGTTTGAGGAACCCATATTTCTCGTTTGCTTGTCCAATTAAATCAAGGACTCGACGACAATTCTGAATCGAGTCTTCTAAAAATCGATATACCATCCTTAATGAACATTTTTTTATTTTTCAAAGATTTGATAGTTAAGTATGAGCGAAATAGAAATTTTCAATATTGAGGTAACAACCCCCGATAAAGATTGGAGCAACTAACGTATACCTTTCCGAAGTATAGCAATTATGCGAAAATACAGGCATAATGCAAATAGTCTACCAAATAAAAAAAGTAACATTAAAAGATAGCAGCACTTCGGTAGATGCATGGTACCTATATCATGAATCCCGTACGATAGTATAATGTTTACTATTTTCTCTAACGAGATTTGCTTATAAGAGCTTCGTATATCAAGACTATTACGATGATCGTATCGTTTTCCTTTTCGTCGTACAATGATGAAATGACTAATAATGCAGACAATTTGTAGAACATCTACATTATCGTTTATTATACGATATCATTTGCGTAGCCCTGAGAAACATTCCATGCATTTACAGAAGGTATCAGTTTAAATAATATTCCTCTTGACTGTATTAGGACAGAAGATTATTCCATCGATTAATTTTGTCTGACGAATCTTTTTCTACCTGGCACTGTATTACGAACGAATAGAAATATTAAATATAAAGTGCTATGGATACAATTCGATGCAAGTACCTTAATTTTTTATGATTACCAGTAAGTTGACTTTGAATGAGCTTTTTTAACATCGGCACATCATCTAATCGCGAAATTATATTCTATGACTTAAATAAGATAGGAAACGCGTGTGTATGTGTGTACGTGTTTGAATATAAATATATATACATATACAATATGTATGATTATGTATACATATATATATTTATATGTATATATATTGTTAAAATAGTAGTTGAAATATGTACAAACATTATCACTAGTTTGTAGTATCTGCATTCTGCATCTTGTTGAATTATTTTTCTGTTTCTCGTTCAAAGCAATTAAAAACTTATAAATATGCATTGGTACTTGAAAAAAGAAACGAGGTAATCATAACATGGTTCAATTTAAACTGGTAAACTCGAACGTTACCCTTTTATTAAAATTTCTGTAATCCGCAAACGTACAGAGTACAGAGATGCATGATATTTTATCGTTCTGCTGGTTTTCTTTTGCTATCGATACTTATTATTTTCGATTTATCATATACTTTGGTAATCTGCGTATACAATACGCATTTTTTATTGTTCTTATAGTAACTTTCACAGAGACTTTCGTAAAATGGACACTACTTCCGTATTGACTGCTCTCTTTCGCTCTTTCGCTCTCGCTTTCTCGATGGAATATCAGGGCTCCAATCCAAACGCAGATCATTACCCTGGGTTGAAACGTAGAAATAAAATTGTGTTTCTAGAAGGAAAATGTTTGATCGTTCGTTCGACGAGCGCGAACAAACTTCGTTTGCGAATGAAGTGAACTAGAGAAAATATTATACGATGTGGAACGAAATCTATCTTCGAGAAATGTAACGACGAACATGCGTGACACAATTATCCGATGCTCGATGATCGTCTAGTTTCGAAACTCTACACAGTAGAGTGTTTTAATGTAGACATCGCTGAAAATAGTACACCTTAACATCAAGTAGAAATATTCATAGAGCGCGCATTATGAATGTATACAAGTCTTGTATTTTGTACCAATGTGTTAGTTTACGCACGTCATTATATTTTACACACTGTACTCCATTCAGTATCCCTCCCCGTGTCCCCATCCCCTAAATCTCACCTGCGCACTAAACATTTTCACTCTTTTGACGATCCTTCTCTTCTTTCTGTTTTCGTTGCTCCACTCTATCGGTAAGAGCGTCTGTTTCTAATTCGTTCTGTTCCAGTTATCAATTAATATTTAGCTAAAGCCATCCATTTTCTTCGTTCACCTAAAATTCATTTTGGCGACGCTCGATCTCACGCCCCGCCGTGTTATAATTTATTATTAAAGATTGTTCATCCAGCACTGTCCCCAGCACTGTTCACACTACATGAAACCCTCCAGGAACAGTTCATGTATAATACATGTATTTAATAATTATCGATATTAAATCCGCCAATTTCCCTTCTTCTTTCACTGCAATATGTTCATCGTATCGTTCTCTTTGTGTTCAGTTTTTTAGTGTTTCTTATTAACATAGATCAAAACGTAGCTCAGCACAGTTTTCCTCCTCCCATCCCATTGCTTTCGTCTCGTCTAACTACGTAGAAATTCAATGTACGCTGTACAGCGCGTGCCTGGATCAGTTCTTGATCGAATTCTCTTTTTCTTGATTCTTGATAGTCACCTTCGTTTCCGGCGGTCGGAAAGCGGTCGCGTAAGGATACAGTTTATGACATTTCGTCATATATTCGGTTATCGCCGTTTCGCAATGGCCAAAGTCGCCGCAGCGCAACGCTTCCAACACCTTCGTACAGTACTGTAGCGTCACGCCTTCGAGACCCTCGATGTTCGTGAGCATAGAANATAGTAACTTTCACAGAGACTTTCGTAAAATGGACACTACTTCCGTATTGACTGCTCTCTTTCGCTCTTTCGCTCTCGCTTTCTCGATGGAATATCAGGGCTCCAATCCAAACGCAGATCATTACCCTGGGTTGAAACGTAGAAATAAAATTGTGTTTCTAGAAGGAAAATGTTTGATCGTTCGTTCGACGAGCGCGAACAAACTTCGTTTGCGAATGAAGTGAACTAGAGAAAATATTATACGATGTGGAACGAAATCTATCTTCGAGAAATGTAACGACGAACATGCGTGACACAATTATCCGATGCTCGATGATCGTCTAGTTTCGAAACTCTACACAGTAGAGTGTTTTAATGTAGACATCGCTGAAAATAGTACACCTTAACATCAAGTAGAAATATTCATAGAGCGCGCATTATGAATGTATACAAGTCTTGTATTTTGTACCAATGTGTTAGTTTACGCACGTCATTATATTTTACACACTGTACTCCATTCAGTATCCCTCCCCGTGTCCCCATCCCCTAAATCTCACCTGCGCACTAAACATTTTCACTCTTTTGACGATCCTTCTCTTCTTTCTGTTTTCGTTGCTCCACTCTATCGGTAAGAGCGTCTGTTTCTAATTCGTTCTGTTCCAGTTATCAATTAATATTTAGCTAAAGCCATCCATTTTCTTCGTTCACCTAAAATTCATTTTGGCGACGCTCGATCTCACGCCCCGCCGTGTTATAATTTATTATTAAAGATTGTTCATCCAGCACTGTCCCCAGCACTGTTCACACTACATGAAACCCTCCAGGAACAGTTCATGTATAATACATGTATTTAATAATTATCGATATTAAATCCGCCAATTTCCCTTCTTCTTTCACTGCAATATGTTCATCGTATCGTTCTCTTTGTGTTCAGTTTTTTAGTGTTTCTTATTAACATAGATCAAAACGTAGCTCAGCACAGTTTTCCTCCTCCCATCCCATTGCTTTCGTCTCGTCTAACTACGTAGAAATTCAATGTACGCTGTACAGCGCGTGCCTGGATCAGTTCTTGATCGAATTCTCTTTTTCTTGATTCTTGATAGTCACCTTCGTTTCCGGCGGTCGGAAAGCGGTCGCGTAAGGATACAGTTTATGACATTTCGTCATATATTCGGTTATCGCCGTTTCGCAATGGCCAAAGTCGCCGCAGCGCAACGCTTCCAACACCATCGTACAGTACTGTAGCGTCACGCCTTCGAGACCCTCGATGTTCGTGAGCATAGAGAGAACTTTCGCTTGAGCAGATGGGTCTAGGAGGTACAACATTCTTGCACCCTGTATCAGGTGCGGCAGTGAGTTGCGATTCGCCTTGAGGAATTCAGCGTTTAATTGCGTGGCTGTAGACGCCGAGTAGATTAACGCGATCTGCCGTTTCACGACTTCGCCCACCGGTCCTTCCGATGGCGAGCGATTGATATGCAACATGAAACGTACGAGACACGTGTGAAGATCCGGATTATTCGGGTCCAGGCCGTGTGCACGCTTTATCGATCTCAACATCAGTAACGTGCGACCTGCAACACGTATTCAATTTGTATAATTCCGGAAACTAGATCGAAATTTATGGTTCAATGTCCTCCTACCTTTCCGTATGTAAATTTCAAATGCCATTAGGTGCGTTTCTATTCTGTTCGATGCCAGATCCTGCAGCGGTTGTAGAAACTTTATTGCCTGTTCCAAGGGATCTTCCACCTGAAAATGAATTAGCTGCCTTGAACCGATTCCGGATTATCCCGAAAGCAATTAACTTATTGGATTCAATAACGTACCCTCTCGAGTTTCTCAGGTATAAGTTCGTCCAGCGTCGGCTGTTCCAAATCTGGATCGGTTTGTTGCCGAGACTTATTGTGCTGTTCCCTCTTTTCTTGAGCTTGAGCAGCTTGCTGACGTTCCAGTTCAGCCTTTCGACGTTGTTTCCTTTGTTTGTTTCTTAATTTCTTTAGCTCCGACGGTGCAAGGTTTTCTACAACAGCATCAACACAAATTGTAAGTATAATGTAAGTATAGATTCTTCGGTCCTTATCTTGTAATTTTTCTTAATACATTCATATCCATCGATTCTTTCGCTATTGCTAGTCTTTTTTACTTTTCAGAGAGTATAAATAAATTGTCTCTGACAAGAAAAAAACTCCCTTTCTCCTAAACTTTTTAAACACCGTAATATCATCGTAATTGCGGCAATGGTAAGTGGAACTGTCCCCGTCGCGGTTTCGACACACACGCCACTTTTACCGGTGCGTTGACCAAGGTCAAGCGGTTTCCGCCGCGGCCGGTGGCAAAAGCAATTCCGCCCGGTTTCGCAAAGCATTTTCTAACTTTTCCTCGCCTCTAGTCGTAGTCAGACCTACTGACAACTGTTTTGTAGGTCTGGCATGCATGCACGTGTCACGCGTGCTCCGCGGTCACGTGCAGCCGCGCCGGCTTTACCCGTGAGAGACACCGGCCGGAGGAAAAGGAGGAAAAGGTGGAACCTGTCCATGCCGCCATAGCGATCGATCCTAATCTGAAGGACCTAGCTCTAAAGAAAGGTTTTAATCGTTGGAATAAAATAATGCCATTTTTTTTATAGACTATACTATACTAGATAGCGAGAAAAGTTCGTATAGTTTTTTCATTAGTATAATTAACAAATTGAATTTCGCTCGGATATTGGCAGTATAGAACACGCAGCTGGTTTTATATAGAAGTTTGATCTTGGTTAGTGCAACTGCCTTTCGGTTTTTTAATTGTTTCGCCGTTTAGTTGTTTCGTCAACCGTAAACGTAAAAGTTCGAGCTCTTATTTCGTACGAGTTGAAATTTGAAAATAGAGCAGCAAATGCAGCAAGACGCATTTGTACTGTTTGTGGAGAGAATGTTCTTGGATACAAGATAGACATGGAAGGTTCAAAGAAGAAAATTAATCATTATATATCTTAACAATGATGCTGAAATCAAAACGACTTCATTTTTTAAGTGCAAAATTCAAGATGAATCGCGAAAGTAAATGGCGACAGCTTCCTTGAATACAATCGTGTTTTAAAAAATATATACGAGTTTCAGTTTTGATCTAAAAATTAACATTCTAACATGGTTTTGTGACTCATAACAAATCCGATCACGCGGATTTGTATTTAATCGTGAAAAAGTACGTCCAAGGCGGTCGAAGGGGTTTAAATTGCGCTAATTCCGTCAGGCACTTAACTTGCTCAGTGGGCATTAACGTTTTAATTATCTGCGTTCCATTATGCAGTTTTATAACACGAAAATCGCGCTCGCTTTCCAATTATGTAAGAAATAGTTGATGCGTTATTAGAACGCGATAGAGAGAGATAGAGAGACTGGCTCCGTGCTTTGCAAATTCATGAATACCGTACAAATTACCGTGATACGATACTACTGGTATTTTTGTTCTTCCTTAAATCACTTTATACTCTCATGCAACATTATCCGATCACGTATATATCATTAATAAAGGAATTCGGAAGTATCTATTACGAAACAGAAAATATCTGAATATTTAAGTGTATCTTATAAAAATAAAGGCACTGACATTATGTACATAACTAAATAAACAATTTTGTTATTCATGGAAAAATGGTTCATTTTCGTTATTGTCATTCATTAACACTGGATTGTCGGGGAGTGAGTTAATTTGACTCATTGTCCAAGAATCGAAGTTCAAGTATCATGCAAAAGAAATAGAAGTAACTAAAACTGTGCTAAATGTAATAAGAAAACTTTGCAGAAAATGTAGTTTAAAAACAGAATATATATGTAAACATTGTTTTGAATAAAGTTTCTTTAAAATAAAATTATATATTTTTTAAAATTTCGATTTTGATATTTTAGTCAAATTGGCTTATTTCAGGTAAAATAGCCAACATCCGGCAATCTAGTGTTAAGAAATGAACACGCGAACATTGTGTCATTATTGAAATTAAAAATGTTATGTCAATGATTCAAATTCTTAATTTATTTGACCATAATAAATTGTATTTCATTAAATTTTAGTGAAACATCCATATTTCTGTCTTTTTTCAAATCAATTAAATGTGTGAAATTCTGCCGCTTCAATCATCACTTTTGCAAATCAACATCGTCAGATTATGTAAGCACACACGATAATAAACAATTATAATGATAGTAATAAGAGAGATAGAAAGATATTCAGATGGTCGAACGTAACTGCGTACTCCATTATCTTTTTTATCACATAGGAACAATCAATGTATTCTCGGTATAACTGAAGTAAAAGAACAAGTTACCCAAACGATTTTGATTATGTTATTTTAAAACCAGAACTTAATATATTTACTTCAATGATTTTTCTTTGACTATTTCTTAACAACGCAAATAAGAAAACTTGCATGGATCAATTCCTTTCTTAAGTCATTTTTCGCAATTCATACCATTCAGTCCAACTCGATAAAAGCTAACGAATCAACCTAATGCCTTTTTCCAATACGCCACACCCTCAACGACGAAATTAGAATAAAAATGTCCCAGGAGCGATACATGAAAGTCTACAGTTAATTCGATTAAATCCAAAGACTAAAGGCGAGTCAGTATTTCCCATAAAATAGCCAGTGTAAGCCGAGTTCGATCTACTCAATCCTGTAACATGTCCCGTAATCTGGTGCACCATTATTCTCTACTGTGTAATAAACGTCTTTGAGTCGCGATACCTACAATTCCGAAGTGCACAATAGCTGTCGGACCACGAACTTCTGCTCGAGAGAGGCGGCGATAGTAGCTCATTGCAGGAAGCCCACGGCGAACGGTCTCGGCCTGTTTTAATTGGTTTCGGCGGTAAAATATCGTTGGCAATTAGGGGCGGGTACGCGGCTGACGGGCGGGAAATTCTTCATCCTTGACAAAAGGGGACCTTGCCTGCTCGCGGATTACGAGCACGCTCCGGAATGTGGAGCAACAGGCGGGTACTGGCATGGCACGCAACGACGTTTATGCAAATCCCCCATCGATTATCACGATGCGATTATTGGAAGCGTTTTCTCAGCGCTGATCCGCTGCGAGAAAATCACTTATCAACGCTTGTAACGCCTCGAAAAATCGATCCTTGAAAATTGAAACTCTAACGTTACGAAAGCGAATATACCGAAGCAGAGGAACGCACAGCAGCGCACCAGTTTCGTGGATGCATTCCGATGCACACGGTGTATCGATGATTTCTATTTAGATCGCGTCCGACGAATTTCACACGATTCTGGTAACAGTAGAAAGTGGCTCGAGCTCGATTTCGTTGCAATGCCCGTGGTTGCGTGTGTAAATTCGTCACGCTACTTTGATCGTAACGTATACAACATTATTGGGTACGATCTGCCTAGGACACGAGGTTGCCTACCCAGAATGTTGAAGGGTGATCGCGTCCGCGGTACCCTTCAGCACTTATTCCCATGCCGGCAAATTTTTTATCACGAGATCTTTATTTTCAATGTGTATGAACTTTCTGCTCATCTATACCGAATGTCGTCGTCAGCGTTTTAAAAATACTACCTACATCTAGGTTACGCTTAGCATAAAACGCATCTGTCAACGGATTCAGATTCGCTGAGTGCAATAATTGACGCTTAGGTAAGAAACTTTAAGTAGTGTAAATGATGGGGGCGGCAAGGCCGGTGCAAAAAGGCGGCGTGGCGCAGTCATTAGGCAGCCGGAGAACACGGATAAAAATGTTCAAATGACGCTTTTATCTTCATAATCGAGTACGCAGAAGAGCAGTTGTTATTTCGATTTAACCAAGCGCGCTGTCGCAAACATACACCCACAACACGAGACGCCTTGAACGAATGCATTTTCTTCCTGAATTTGTTAAAGCACAGTGGGAATAAACAAATTTTTTTTTTTCTTCAGAATTTGTTATAATCCATCGTAGCAAAATGTGTTATTGTGCGTTTATTCATTTCCTCGCGTCCTTGTACGTAATTCGCGTAATTCACGTATGACGCAAGATAGTTTTGCTCAGTTCGATGGACGTGAAAGTCTAACACGGAAATGCACGACCAGTATCGGTAATCGGTTACTCAACCATTCGATAACAAAAATAGTACCTACTTGGGGACTTAGTCTGATTGGGTGAGAAATGAAATTATGTCGCGGAACAGCAGTGACAACACCTTCTATCTCACAGTCCTTATAAATTCCTAGAAAACAGATGTTTTCCCAACTTCTTGTAGAAAAGTTATGAAGCCTAGATCAGTTCTCTCGAAATTCAAAGTTAATTTCTTATTAATATTTAATTAATAAAGTAAAATCTTAGATCGATTGGCCACATAGTTATTGAAAATTATTGATAACAGTTCATGTGTTTCATATGTAATTTCAAAAATAAAGGCTTTAGTAAAAAATTAAATTTGACTTTTTCCTCTAAAACTGAGAAATACAAGAATCAAAGTACACGAACAGTTAAAATTATAACGTCTACTTCGAATACAAACTCTAAAAGATCGCCGATCCTTCCTATCTTTTTATCATTATCAATGTTTTATCTTACGATAAATTAGGATGTTGCAAGGTAATAGCGGAATTATTTTTATAGGAAATCAGAGAAATGTGTGAACCTGAGTGTGAATATCGTAATGTATTGAAATTAATGATATAAAACACTATAGGTGAGGAATATTAATATTAATATATGAATGAATATAATTTTGTATATAGAATGTCTCAAAATTTACGACTTCCTCTGAGAGTGTGCAAGATGGTGAAATTTTTAGTTAAAGATCCTCTTCCACTCTTGACTCAGGACTTCACCCTCTTTCAAACCTTCAGAAAAAGATCGCGCATTCAGGAAAGCCCTCTATACTAATTTCGCATTGCATATAACACCACACGAAATCATCTTATCATATTTCCACGTGTTGAACAGTGATAAACGATACGAAAAAATACGTAAATTGATATTAATCGATAATGAAAGGAATTGCTGGTTATTTAAAACTACAAGGCGAGAAAAATAGCAGAAAAACATAAATGGTAATAAAAAGGGTATTAGAGGGAACATAAATACTTCATTCAGTATCGTTTTAAGAGTCATTACAATGTATTACGCTCCTAGAAATAATCCGAGTTAGAGACCGTGACAAAACACACTGTTATAGATTACGCAATTCTGACCTAGAAAACCTATATATCCATCGTCTTCATTCACTTTCGACGATACGCGATACTCGGAAACGTAATGACAATGGCTCACGAGTTAATAGACGGTGCAAGAATCGTATCGTCGCGTTGTTCGCTCTATGATTACGAGGAACGCCGTGAGCAACGATGTTTCACTAACAAAATAACTGTGATCACCGAGAAAAGAACATGTCTATGATCGTTCTTGCGATGCGAGCCGCCCTCACAATTAGCTTCTTCCATTTCGCAATCCTCTAATGATACATTGAATGTTTCTCCTTTGATAGGAGCGCGTAGCTACAAGCGTGATAAATTGTGATGAAATTACGTCTGTATGTCGATTCATATTAATGTGTGATGTACGTCCTATGTATTCATGTTCTATTCTTCTGACAGGTACATTAGGCACGTGGCAAGTACGTAATTTTTATGTCCTTCTTAATATTTCAAATTTAACTATTGAAATATCTGTGCTTATATGGGAACATGTACATGTAACAACGTACGAGACGAAACTCAGAGGGTGTACTTATCACTACGTTAAGAATGGCAAAAGAATTAGACGATAGATTAGACGATGATACTAAATATTAAAATAAAAATGAGAAAGAAAGTTTTTTACCAGAAAAAAAGGAAAAACGGTAAAAAGGTAATCACAGCAAAAAAGTAAATATATAAATGGTGTTTATAGTTACATAGCATCAGAGACGAAGGGAAACTTCTTCCTTCATGATTAAACTGCAGATTTATAACAAAATTATAAAAAAATGTACAGAGGCGATAAATTGCTACCTGTAATGTATAAAACTATTCAGAATATGAATGTTTATACATATATCAATATCTAAATGATACAAGAAATATTTATCTAAAACATTTCTTTTAAACTAATACCGAAAATGTATTATTTTGCATAAAAATTCGCAGTCTACTAATGACGTATTTTCGTGATTCTGTATCTCTGGCACGTGGATCGGCTGCGAATGAAATTAACATTATTCAATGTCGAGGCTTCATTAATTAAGTTGTTAGAGAAACGGGATGTTTTTTCGATTGATCGTAAGCAATCGTGGTGCCTGTACACGTCTGTTATGTAAGTGCTGACAGTACGCATCCTACACTCCGACACTAATTTAGAAGAAAAATTTTTAATACAAGTATCTGTTAAAAACTGATTTAAAAATATTATTACTTAAGCGTAAGCACAGAATGATTTGAACAGGAAATGCGAAACATGTCAATGAAGGATTGTTTCTACCTTCTGTCCCACGCCCACTGTCTCACACGCTCAAACCATAAAACCTCTTCGTTGTTCAGATGAAAATTAACTAACACGAGTCACCTATTAGGATTGTTAAACCTTACTTTCTTTTCGTATTTTTCACCTTCTTTTGACAGTTTGAGTAAAACTATATTATTGAAAAGGATCTCAATTCTAACACTATTCTAGATATCCTTGCGAGTTCTTATACAAAAAAATATACTTTATCTTTTTTTAAGGGGCTATACCAATATGACGTTTTCAAAAAATTTAATTTTTTGTTGCATTTTTTGAAAGTTTATGCTTCCAAGAATATCATACCAAAATTTCTCGATTGGTTAGTTAGTTTCTAAAATAGTTTGAGGATGGTAGCCTTCTGAAGCAATCCATGGATAAAACTATAAACACGTTTTTCTCAAAACGATATGCAGTTCTAACTTAAAGACCAATTATCCGATTGACTTAAAATTTTAACAGTTACTTTTGCTTTATTGTACATACGGTGAACTAGGATATTTTTGTTCGGATGAAACCTGTCAATTTGACATCGGAAAAACTACTTTTAAATCACAATTTTTTCAGATTTTAATATTTTTCAAATATTCTAGTTCAATATACGAAGATTACCTACTAGTTTAACAACGTTTTCTTTCCATCTCGGGCACTCTTGGAACCAGTACCATTGCAGCAGTGGAGGCACTATTCTTTTGGCGTCTCGGNCGATAAATTGCTACCTGTAATGTATAAAACTATTCAGAATATGAATGTTTATACATATATCAATATCTAAATGATACAAGAAATATTTATCTAAAACATTTCTTTTAAACTAATACCGAAAATGTATTATTTTGCATAAAAATTCGCAGTCTACTAATGACGTATTTTCGTGATTCTGTATCTCTGGCACGTGGATCGGCTGCGAATGAAATTAACATTATTCAATGTCGAGGCTTCATTAATTAAGTTGTTAGAGAAACGGGATGTTTTTTCGATTGATCGTAAGCAATCGTGGTGCCTGTACACGTCTGTTATGTAAGTGCTGACAGTACGCATCCTACACTCCGACACTAATTTAGAAGAAAAATTTTTAATACAAGTATCTGTTAAAAACTGATTTAAAAATATTATTACTTAAGCGTAACCACAGAATGATTTGAACAGGAAATACGAAACATGTCAATGAAGGATTGTTTCTACCTTCTGTCCCACGCCCACTGTCTCACACGCTCAAACCATAAAACCTCTTCGTTGTTCAGACGAAAATTAACTGACACGAGTAACGTTTCACCTATTAGGATTGTTAAACCTTATTTTCTTTTTGTATTTTTCACCTTCTTTTGACAGTTTGAGTAAAACTATATTATTGAAAAGGATCTCAATTCTAACACTATTCTAGATATCCTTGCGAGTTCTTATACAATCTTTCGTTCAATTATCTTTTTTTAAGGGGCTATACCAATATGACGTTTTCAAAAAATTTAATTTTTTGTAAGTTTATGCTTCCAAGAATATCATACCAAAATTTCTCGATTGGTTAGTTAGTTTCTAAAATAGTTTGAGGATGGTAGCCTTCTAAACAGATCATTTTATCATGAAGCAATCCATGGATAAAACTATAAACACGTTTTTCTCAAAACGATATGCAGTTCTAACTTAAAGAGCAATTATCCGATTGACTTAAAATTTTAACAGTTACTTTTGCTTTATTGTACATACGATGAACTAGGATATTTTTGTTCGGATGAAACCTGTCAATTTGGCATCGGAAAAACTACTTTTAAATCACAATTTTTTCAGATTTTAATATTTTTCAAATATTCTAGTTCAATATACGAAGATTACTTACTAGTTTAACAACGTTTTCTTTCCATCTCGGGCACTCTTGCAACCAGTACCATTGCAGCAGTAGAGGCACTATTCTTTTGGCGTCTCGAGAAATGATGTATAAGTCGATCGTACTTCAATATTTTTGTACGAAAATATTATTTTATACAGTTCAATTATAGGCAAATACATCCCTAAAGCTTAAAATCATTCGATGGAAAACTTTAGTTAAAAACAATTCCCAAAAATTAGCTAAATTTTGATCGGTCACACTGGTATAGCCCCTTAAATTGCGAATAGGAAAGACAGAGTCTTCGATTCTTCATTCTAACTAAATCACAATCCACGTGCATTACGGCACTGTTCTACCTACCAACGAACGCTCATTTTCACGAACCTTATAGCAGAAGAATGACGGGAAAGGTTAAATTCTATTGCACAGCCACAGGCATGTGTTATCCGCTGTCAACGTACCTAAGCATACATTAGTAAAAAGGAAACCGCGGCCAGGTATGCAATATTTAAAAATCCTAGTCGATCCACGCACGCCGATAATAATTGCGACAATGTTCGTCGTATCGGGCTGGGTCATTGTATGCAGATCGAAGAACACGACCGGTATTCTCGGTTCAACCGTAAATTACATATTCGAAGAGTATCGTGACCGAGTGATGGCGTGTATCAATGGCGAACAGTGCGCCGTTTGACGAATGCATTGTCGACCGGACGCAACAGCCATCGACGGCTACGTTTGTTTCCAAAAGATCCGATCGATTATTCATGGATCGGTGAAGACCGTGTGATTCATTTTCTGACGTTTCTCGTCTGACGTACAAGTCTTTTTAGCGACTGCCGGTTTCCACGCGCCTTCGCGTGGGACACCAAAGAATAACGACATTAAATGATTTATAATTGATCCGAGTAGCGTAGTGAATTATTGCCTGTAGCTATCGATCGATTTTGAACTATAGACGCGGAACGTAGTTGCTGGGAACAGTGTTGTTTCTAATTGGAGCTCGTGAAAAAGACAGATAGATCACGGCTCTACATATTACCGTTATAAATCGCTGAAGTTTCATTGTCTTTGGATTGTTTTTGTTGACAACGGGAATGAACTATACGAAGAAAGTCGTTGGACATGTTTTCCTCGCTTGGATTGTGTAACAATTATGTCTTTGTTCAGTACATAGAATTCGCCTTATAGAAACTCCGTAAACGACTATTACAATCACTTTGGGCAGGAAGGAGATACATCGTAAACTTTGGGAAAAGTTTAACAATGCACTCACATTTTGTTCCCATTGTATTTTTAATTCTGATCAATTGTTCGCTTGGCTTTGTGCAGCAGTTCCACTCGACTCTCTGTTGAATTCGTATGATAAGTATAAGGACTTGATCATTGATCTTACAGTTTGGAAGTTCCGGGTTTCAAATAATGAGCTCTTAGAGCAAATAGAGTATGAATCTAACTCTACGTATGCTAGCTGTGATTACATTATAAAATAATAGAAAATATACTTTTACTATTTTTGGATGTACTCTAAGACAGAATTTGCAATAATTTGATCTCGTTTGCGGGGTACAACCAGCATGAAATCTTAAGAGATGACGATCCCAGATTAGAAACGGGAAAATAGATCCTTCCACGGTGATCAGCGCGATATTTTCGCACCTTCTCCGAACCGATTAAAGTGCATCAATCCGCTCTGATTCCCCGTAGCCTAGCCCCTTTCGGTCTATGACGCAAATCGAGGCCGAATTCGTTCGCCTTTTCTTTCATCGATTCTTACTTACTCGCTTCGACCAACATCTCTCATTTCATAACACGAGCGAACTAGGTAGAAAATAGAATTCGTGTGAAACGTGATTTCAGTGCTTCGGTCCCGTCTCCGCATTGAGTAAGATTTTACAAATAGCAAAGAAACAATAACACCTGCTGTGGCTGAAACGAAGGCAACGTTTGGAAACACCTGTTTCGAGTACCAGGATACGAACTGAAAAACTGGATGGCATCTCGAATTTATCTTCGATTTTCTAATCTTTTTGATGGTTCAAGTTTTCACATACGCCAGTATGATTGCTACGGTTCTCATTCAACAAATCCCTACCGTTACTTTTCTTTCATTTCGGTTAACCGATAAATCGGCAACGATATCATCGATCGAGATATCGCCGTGGCCGAAGACTCGCCTACGGTTTCCCGAGCGCATTGTATACCTACATGGTGAAGGGTGTGTGCAAACGGTTCCACGGGGCAAGTGCTAGGCGTGGCTCATAGGAGAAATAAGAAAGGGACCCGTGTGTATCGTACACGGCCTCTCGCGGCTATGTCGGCTGAAAAGCGACGCCACCGGAATGTTAACTTCCCATGCTGGGCTTCGTGATCGACACGCGAAAAGAAAAGGCCAATTTCGACCGTGTCTCTCCGCCGACAAGCCAAAGCGAACGTGATCGACTCGCGGTGGCAAGGTCGTTATTCTTAANACTTACAAGTCTTTTTAGCGACTGCCGGTTTCCACGCGCCTTCGCGTGGGATACCAAAGAATAACGACATTAAATGATTTATAATTGATCCGAGTAGCGTAGTGAATTATTGCCTGTAGCTATCGATCGATTTTGAACTATAGACGCGGAACGTAGTTGCTGGGAACAGTGTTGTTTCTAATTGGAGCTCGTGAAAAAGACAGATAGATCACGGCTCTACATATTACCGTTATAAATCGCTGAAGTTTCATTGTCTTTGGATTGTTTTTGTTGACAACGGGAATGAACTATACGAAGAAAGTCGTTGGACATGTTTTCCTCGCTTGGATTGTGTAACAATTATGTCGTTGTTCAGTACATAGAATTCGCCTTATAGAAACTCCGTAAACGACTATTACAATCACTTTAGGCAGGAAGGAGATACATCGTAAACTTTGGGAAAAGTTTAACAATGCACTCACATTTTGTTCCCATTGTATTTTTAATTCTGATCAATTGTTCGGTTGGCTTTGTGCAGCAGTTCCACTCGACTCTCTGTTGAATTCGTATGATAAGTATAAGGACTTGATCATTGATCTTACAGTTTGGAAGTTCCGGGTTTCAAATAATGAGCTCTTAGAGCAAATAGAGTATGAATCTAACTCTACGTATGCTAGCTGTGATTACATTATAAAATAATAGAAAATATACTTTTACTATTTTTGGATGTACTCTAAGACAGAATTTGCAATAATTTGATCTCGTTTGCGGGGTACAACCAGCATGAAATCTTAAGAGATGACGATCCCAGATTAGAAACGGGAAAATAGATCCTTCCACGGTGATCAGCGCGATATTTTCGCACCTTCTCCGAACCGATTAAAGTGCATCAATCCGCTCTGATTCCCCGTAGCCTAGCCCCTTTCGGTCTATGACGCAAATCGAGGCCGAATTCGTTCGCCTTTTCTTTCATCGATTCTTACTTACTCGCTTCGACCAACATCTCTCATTTCATAACACGAGCGAACTAGGTAGAAAATAGAATTCGTGTGAAACGTGATTTCAGTGCTTCGGTCCCGTCTCCGCATTGAGTAAGATTTTACAAATAGCAAAGAAACAATAACACCTGCTGTGGCTGAAACGAAGGCAACGTTTGGAAACACCTGTTTCGAGTACCAGGATACGAACTGAAAAACTGGATGGCATCTCGAATTTATCTTCGATTTTCTAATCTTTTTGATGGTTCAAGTTTTCACATACGCCAGTATGATTGCTACGGTTCTCATTCAACAAATCCCTACCGTTACTTTTCTTTCATTTCGGTTAACCGATAAATCGGCAACGATATCATCGATCGAGATATCGCCGTGGCCGAAGACTCGCCTACGGTTTCCCGAGCGCATTGTATACCTACATGGTGAAGGGTGTGTGCAAACGGTTCCACGGGGCAAGTGCTAGGCGTGGCTCATAGGAGAAATAAGAAAGGGACCCGTGTGTATCGTACACGGCCTCTCGCGGCTATGTCGGCTGAAAAGCGACGCCACCGGAATGTTAACTTCCCATGCTGGGCTTCGTGATCGACACGCGAAAAGAAAAGGCCAATTTCGACCGTGTCTCTCCGCCGACAAGCCAAAGCGAACGTGATCGACTCGCGGTGGCAAGGTCGTTATTCTTAACCGCGGTGTATCGATACTGCGCTGTACATCAGATTCGAACGTTATGCCATTAATTTAAATTCAATTTTGAAAGGGAGATTTCCGAACGGGAACTCATAGAGAGATCAGAAAATCCTTCGCCACATCCGCGGTATGAATTAGCACCGCGTTATAAATCCCAGGATATTTATATTATAAATCTCCTCTTGAGATAGATCTCCAGATATTTTTGCCACAAAGGAAAGCGAANCAATAATTTGATCTCGTTTGCGGGGTACAACCAGCATGAAATCTTAAGAGATGACGATCCCAGATTAGAAACGGGAAAATAGATCCTTCCACGGTGATCAGCGCGATATTTTCGCACCTTCTCCGAACCGATTAAAGTGCATCAATCCGCTCTGATTCCCCGTAGCCTAGCCCCTTTCGGTCTATGACGCAAATCGAGGCCGAATTCGTTCGCCTTTTCTTTCATCGATTCTTACTTACTCGCTTCGACCAACATCTCTCATTTCATAACACGAGCGAACTAGGTAGAAAATAGAATTCGTGTGAAACGTGATTTCAGTGCTTCGGTCCCGTCTCCGCATTGAGTAAGATTTTACAAATAGCAAAGAAACAATAACACCTGCTGTGGCTGAAACGAAGGCAACGTTTGGAAACACCTGTTTCGAGTACCAGGATACGAACTGAAAAACTGGATGGCATCTCGAATTTATCTTCGATTTTCTAATCTTTTTGATGGTTCAAGTTTTCACATACGCCAGTATGATTGCTACGGTTCTCATTCAACAAATCCCTACCGTTACTTTTCTTTCATTTCGGTTAACCGATAAATCGGCAACGATATCATCGATCGAGATATCGCCGTGGCCGAAGACTCGCCTACGGTTTCCCGAGCGCATTGTATACCTACATGGTGAAGGGTGTGTGCAAACGGTTCCACGGGGCAAGTGCTAGGCGTGGCTCATAGGAGAAATAAGAAAGGGACCCGTGTGTATCGTACACGGCCTCTCGCGGCTATGTCGGCTGAAAAGCGACGCCACCGGAATGTTAACTTCCCATGCTGGGCTTCGTGATCGACACGCGAAAAGAAAAGGCCAATTTCGACCGTGTCTCTCCGCCGACAAGCCAAAGCGAACGTGATCGACTCGCGGTGGCAAGGTCGTTATTCTTAACCGCGGTGTATCGATACTGCGCTGTACATCAGATTCGAACGTTATGCCATTAATTTAAATTCAATTTTGAAAGGGAGATTTCCGAACGGGAACTCATAGAGAGATCAGAAAATCCTTCGCCACATCCGCGGTATGAATTAGCACCGCGTTATAAATCCCAGGATATTTATATTATAAATCTCCTCTTGAGATAGATCTCCAGATATTTTTGCCACAAAGGAAAGCGAATGCGAGAAATTGAATGGCGAAACAGTGCCTGAATATTAATGCCCGTTGCCTGTGGCCGACTGTGCATTATAATCCCGGCGAGAATGCAAAACACATTTGTCCCGAACTGTTTTCAATGTTTTGCTACCTGAAAAATCGGACAGGATTGAAATATTTGCGAAATGACGCGCATGATGAAGCGGATTCATACTAATTCGAGAACGAACAGGAACTCTTCGGTGACGGATCGACATTGGCCGTGAGAGAGGCATGATTTTCTGTAAAAGTCGAAAGAAAAAACTGAATCGCAAGGTAATGATTCTACGATCCTCGACTCGTCCGCTAGAATCTGTTGAGTCAGCGGACAGTTCACGCGTGTTATGCGAATACGGTAAAACTGCCTTATTTGCTATTACCTTCCGTGAAAGCGTTGCGAATACGGAGCATGGAATAGGAAGTATATGGAAATTGAGATTACGAGCTGACGTATTTTCAACATCGCCGAAATGCTACCCTGCTATGGACTTCAGCTTGCATGCAAAGTAACGCCGGAGAAAGTGAGACGATGCATTATACATCAACCGCGAATTATTCGGATTAACGGGTCATAAGCAATATCAATATCCTGAAAAAGATGTTCTTAAACAATTCGTGTTATCGCAAGAAGACTTGCTAAGAAGACAAGTGCATTAACGAAAATTGTGTTACTATATATACAGTTTGAGACAATGATTCCTGGCCAGCTTTTCGGCTTCTGTTAATTTCTTCTAGAGTATGAGTTTGAAGACAAGAGTAAAAAAACAGTAATTAATCCCTGTGTTTCTTTTTAATATTCAATCTCTGGCATTGATGCTGATAAATTTTCAGTTACAAGACAGATTCTATGTATTTTTTTCTAACTATAGTATTTAACGAGTTAAATATCATTGGTACTGGTCGTTCCCATCGTCGAAACAGCAAACTTTTACAAAAAAATTTCGTTTTTCCCCAAATACTCGTAAATCCATTGGATCTATAGGAAAATTGCATAGGACCTTCTTTGTAACTGACAAGTTGATGTACAAATTTTATATGAACAATTTTTCGCTAGCATCAATAATTAACGAGTGTTTGACAAAAAAAACGCTAAAATAGTTTATAGCAAAATATTCATTAACTATTGGTGATAGAAGAAAATGTTTTATACGAAACTTGTAGCTTTTAATGATACCTACAACTTTTGTTGAACGCATTTGTCGCTGGCAAAGACAAATAACGAGTTATTAACAAAAATTGAGATTTCGAAAAATCTGGAAAAGTAAAGCTGACCAGGAATTATGGTCCTAAGCTGTACAATACATGTCACTGACCTTATATGTAAAAATAAGAGGAAAGAGAAGAACAATATTTTTAGTTCAAGGCTTCCTTTTAAAGTAAATCGATGTTAAAGACTCGTACATTTTTATTGAAATCTGCGTACGCTTTCATACGATCTTACTTAAGGTTGTACTCCCCCAGCTGTATAGTGTGTGTAAAGTTTGGCGCCTCGTAAAATGCCCATACAAAAGTAAAATTAATATTATATATATTTTTATTATTAAATTATGTTATATTATTATAACATAACGAAAGAAAAAACTGAAAAAGTAATAATTTATTATGATTTTAACGATTTTAATTAAAAATAGTCTCAACTTCGTGTATTTTTGTCAATGGGTCAATAATCCCATTATAAATGTATATGCAAAATTTAAATATAATTTGCGAGCTAGTTTTAAAGTTACGACGGAATTACGGAAAAATTTAATTCTTTTGGGATTAAATTATTTTTAATTGTAATTGATTAATTAGGTATAATTTGACGTATTCACAAGTACATGCCATTATTTTTTAAACATTGTTTTTTCAATAATTCCAACAAAATTAGCCATATTTCTCGAATCTCCATAAGAACACATATTAACTTTAAATTACTATATCTTTAAAACTAACTCGTAAATCATAGTTAAATTTTGCACATACATTTATAATGGCATTGTTGACTCACTGGCAAAATTTTATTGGGCTGACATTACTTCCAGATATGGGGAGTACAACCTTAAGTTTGTGTCTGAATGATACGATTGTGCTGTTTCAATAGATAAACATCGAGATAAAATTTCTTTGTATCAAAAATTTTTTTACTAATTTCAAATATTGTTGATAACGTTCTAGTTTTTTGAGAACATAATTTTCCATTTCTCTTTCTAAACTCTAGGATACGTGCAGTACTTTCAGTTGCGAAGTACTTGTATATTTCGATTCATTATTCTGAATAACAACTACGTTATTATTGCTCATATTCTACTGCACGCTATCCTTGATACGTTTCATTTTTATGATGACGATCTTGCAGGTTATCCACATCATTTTTCTCTTGATTAGCTAGCGTAGAAAACAGCCACAAATACTCGGTTAAATAGGCAAATTCCGCGAATGGAAAACGCTTAAATACGAAGACACGTTTATCATTCGTACAATTAAGAATACGTTCAGCAATAACTTTTGCTGCATTTTTTCTTTCTTCATTCCGTATTACTAAGAAGCTATGACGTGCATCCGACATACTAGTTCATTGAGTTTCTCACGTAGAAAAGCACTTCTGTAAATCCAGTCGCTTATTGCAAAGAACGTGGTACTTAATGAGTTACATAGCATTGCGATATCTATAATTGGTAATTATCTTGAAATACATCAGAAATTATTTTAGGAAACGTACTGTTAGATTGAGAATGAATGGAGACATTCGAGGACGTATTACGAAAGTGGAAGTACTAAAGGAAATTTCCTTACGTATATAAGTAACCATGGAAATATGATAAGTAATTTCGTTCAATTTAATTGTAGTAATATTAAACAAAACTACCGGAACAGAAACTCATACAACGTTAAATGTACATTAAGTAATGATATACTACGATAACGAGTAACTAGCAACATTATAAGAAAATGAAGCAAAAATTTAATTTTACTTTATGTCAAGTCTTCAACTAAATGTTTAACAACAGTATAATGATATCATGATAATGTGACAATAACCTGTAAAAGAATATTCCAGTGAACAATGCAACCCTTTCCTCCAATTCTTTCGACGGGAGACGCCTCGTGACTCTTCTCTCACGGAGAACAGACAATGGGACGCTTGAAGCGTGAACATCGTATCACGGAAAACACCGAAAAGAAAGGGACATCCGTCGAATCCTGAACGAAATCGTGGCGAAAGCGGCGGATGTCAACGGTAATATGCAGCAACGAGCAATGACACTTTCGCCTGTCGCTTCTCTTCCCCTATAGAAGGTCATTGAACGTGTAAAAATACAGACAAAACACCGGCGGAATTCGTAATGAGCGATGGAACAAGAGCGGTCGCGTTTAAGTCGAATTTCTAATTTCCGAGCGAAAGGGAAAATCGACCGGAGGAAAGTTCCGTCAGTGCAGCCGATGAATCGCAAAGCAGAACTCTCGATTATTTTCGGTAACTAAATTGTTGAACTATGGTAGTTTAGAACAGTTTAAGAACACTGACTGTATGTCTCATACGTTGGGTTTTTTATAATTCAGTGTAAAATCTAATGAATTAAACTGAAACTGATTGTCTGTTTCATATATTGGGTTTCTTTCTATAATTCAGTGTAAAATCTAATGAATTAAACTGAAACTGAAGAAACCAGTACCTTCGTCTTTGTGCAATCTGTAAATTGCGTTCGCATAAAGATCTATCGTGCATTCGTGGCGTACCATTGCCGTTGATTCAATTACGGTTACGTTAAATGGATTGAATCTAATTGCTGCCTAACGAACCATGAATTTTGCCATTCAACTACCGACAATCGTCTCCCGAGGCCTACATCCTAATAAACACTGTTTAAAAATTACTCACTCCAACATTCCATATCCATCAAATTACAGTATCTAATTATGCCGATCGATTCACCGAAACAATGACTTTCCCACTTATTCAAACGAAATAAAAAATACTGATTCTATGTCTATCATTATTCTCATTAATATAATGCATTACAATGCTAATGCTATCTTCGCTAGGAGAGATCTCACTTCCCGGAACCTCTTCTGGTCATCATTGAAATCACCGGAACAGACTAGAAATTCCAAATGAGAAAATGCAACTGTTCATCCTTATTCTTGTCAAAGCGTCCAACGATTATGCGTCTATACGTTTCACAATACGAAAAAGGAGGGAAGAAGGAAACGACTCGGCGGAGCGTCTTTCCAAATTTCTACGGCCCAAATCGCCGGACGAAAGCGAAGACAAGTCGACGTGGGACGCGGTTAAAGGCCGTGACATCGCGCCACACTCTGGTGAACAAGCTTTTCGCCGTGATCTTGAAATTAACACTGACCCGGTTCTCAAGATCACGAGACGATAAGCTGCATGTGAGAAAATGCGTTCCCGGCTTTTGTGCAAAACCACGTGAAAATATGTGTCCACGCGTACACTGCCAGCGGAAAGTTTGGTTACACGCACCACAATATGTTCAAGTTCAATAAATCGCAAAATATGACAATAATATTCGTCTTGTCTAAAAAAAAATTGCTCTGTGATTTAGAAATATAATTTTCCAACTAATTCGTTCAATTTTAAATATTGTAATGCAAATACGTCTTCTTATAAACAGGTTTAATGCCCAAACTTTTCCACGTGATGTATTTGCCCGTGTGCACTCGACAATAATAAGCGCGTTTCGTGAGATGGGAAAAAAATACAAAGGCTGAAGTGGCTTAGGTTCAATTAAGAACACTAAAATTTACTGCACCTGATTGTTGCGATCTCGTCTTAAATCGTGGCAATGGCCATTCATCTCTTTGATGCACTTGTGAAATTAGCTCTGTGCAAGGGCGTGTTAATGAAAAGATCTAAAGAGCACGATGGTTTCTGAGAAAATCACAGAGAAGAAAATTTCTCGAGTTTCACCACGGACACTATGTCCGTAGACAAAAGAAGAAAATAGGAAGTATTATCCGCGTAGCAGAACATTGATTTAAGCATAACGAATGCAGTTATGAAGATCAGTTACGGTTAATTAGGTCTAATCAGAGAATCGTCGAGATCTCAGAAATGGATAAGTACATATTTAATAGATAAATTTGGATAAATCATTACTATGACTGGCGATATTAATTCTTTCTTCTTTCAGACTTATTCTTTCAAATCATTATCACCTTTCCTGAAGTTAATGGGAACATTCTTGTCGAACAAAAAATTAATACGTCGGCCGAGAGAATTTGGGAGTAGAGAATCAGCAATAATGACGAATTTGCGAAGGTCGCGGCCATCACCGACCTCGATAACAGCGGGAATCACTTAAGGAATGACTCACGCTAGACGTTCGGTTCGAAATAAACACGCATCCTCTCATGCGGTCGGCGATCTTCTTACAGCTACCGCGTACGAGATCTTCTTCGGGACGTCCTTAGTTGTTTAGAAAGCTGAGTCAGGATGTTCCTGGGAAATACGTGAATGAACGGTCAAGCCTTAAAAATACATTCTGACCGTTGCAACTCGGCTGCAGCGATGGGATGCGTCATCACGCGTTTTTCCGTCACGGATCGCAGCTCGTTGAGCATCGTCATCGTTTCGTCGACGTACGAGGATGCACGCACAGGATGTGACGACACGAAACGGTAGTAGATCGAGCAGGCGCCACGGATCCCGCTAAATATAGTAGTGAGATCAGGTTTGAAGATCGTTCATTAAGTGAGCAAACATTCGGAATCGGGATTGGAATCTCGGGCGGGTGCAGAAATTCGACCGGTTTTTGAGCTTATTTGGATAGATGCATAGGCATATGCTAAATAAGGCGCGCCGAAGAATGTAGATGTTTGCCGATCGGGCTACCTATGACGAGAGCAAAAATTTAAATGCATAAACGTGGGATAGGACGTCAGTATTGATTCGAGTTTTTGGTTATTGTATTGGGAATCAATTCTTTTTGTATGACGATTAAACAGCTTGGAAGGTGTTGTACATTTGCGTGAATATTACCGAATAAATATGCTTTTCATGAAATTGTTTCATTTTTCTGCCCTCTTACATAATATGTGAGGAACGGAAGTCTAAGATCATATTTTTTATAATAGACGGAATTTCCAAGTTTAAATTGCGACAAGAAGTGTTTACTGTTGTAACTGACACAGTACTTAAGGTCGCAGTAAACACAATATACATCAAATAACTTTTTCGAAAGTAAGGATACATAAAATATTTCAAACACGCGTCAATTTTTTGTCAAACTGGAAACTGGTCAAAAGTACAAAAAGTAAACGTCCTCGCGAAAAAAATTTACTTATATGTCGCTGGCTCAGCAGGAACGCTTATCAACAGTGACAATAGCGATTTCGTGAACGCATACTCGGCAAGTGGGCCAAACTTCCGCGCACGTTCGTGTTTATTGCACGTGACCGGAATCGGGAAACATTTTTTGCGCTCCTTCGCGCGGCATATATAAAGACTCGTGCAAGTATAATATAAAAAAATTCGTTCCGCCAGAAGAACCGCGACGTAGAATTTGCAAGCGTATAATTTCTGATTAGCAATTACAGAACGATTTATCCACAATTGCGACACGTTGTCAACGTTCGAAGTTTCGAATTATATTTCCCTTAAATTTGCTTTATACTGAGTGTCAATAAAAAAAAAAGGACTTGCACCTGGAAATCCCTGACAAAATGATGACAGCAGCAAAAATTTTAGACCATATATTATGTAACGCATACCGCAACTTCCAAGGTAGGGAACAACTGATCGACAAGCAAGATTCAGGATCCAGGCTGTTCTTTAAATCCCAAGCCGTCAGAGAAGTGTCACGCTATGAACAAGCTAGGTACAAGACGAGGCGGGAAAAAAATAAAATGTGGAATATGCACGCGACAATTATTAACCGAGAACAGTGGTCACGTAAATTAACATGCAACCGACGCTGTTTAACTTCACGCAAGGTGATTCCTGAGTGGTATGACTGTCCGTGGGCTCGACGCGTTCATTTCCTCGTTCCCGAGCTGACTCGATCGCCTGTCGGTCACCTAATAAGCGTACTTGACAAATATTTGACGATTTTACGCTTCTCAACGGCGCTTCGCGTTCCTCGGCCACTCGTATCCACTCAATTGAGACATTAAATCGCCACGGACGAGGGAACTTTGTCTTAACGAGAGAAACATGTAAGGGATTTACGTAAAAGCTCGCTCGTGTCGCGCAACAGACTTACATCCAAGATCGCGAATCGCGGACAACAGTCTCACTGGCTCGTAGTCCCTCGAAACGAGAGAACCGACCTGTCGCGAATACCTTCTTCGTAGAGTCACTGAGGAATTGATCGGTAAAAAGCAGGTTTTTCCAGACGTGTTTCCGTTAACGACGGCGTTAGATTAAATCACGTTACATCAGTGATGTTCACCGACAACAAAGTCGGAGGAATCCGTGTAATTGGGAATGTTGATTGAAATATTAGTCGGGAATGAGCGAGCTATTTCAGTTAACTCAGGATCCTGTTCGTCTACTACTTGGAACAAGTAGATTAAATTCCTGTATAAAACAGTACAGAGAAGGACATGATTTACACACGAGATCCTTGAATACTTCACATTAACACTTATCGTGACGTCGGGTAAAAATACAGACTCCGTATGTTACTTACATAGGTGTCAATGACGTAAAAAATAAAATCGTGCCTCAAATCATAATAAGACTAACTTAGAGATTTACACTACTGTCCGCGTGTTTCAGAACATGTAAATTGTGATTATTATCATAATTAGATTCATATCAGTCGAAGGTATCGAACTGCACTCTCGTAATTCCCTGATAATTTGTCAATTCCTTAATACTGGAACTACCAAATCAGCCAAAATAACGGGTTTATAATGGAGGAATGCTTATGTAAAAAAAAATTGATACTTCTAGTGTTCCTTTTCTCATAATATTCTACCTGTAAGCGAATAGTTCGCGATCTCTACATGGAACGAATCAACACACCTGAAACAGGATCAAGAGAAAAGGCGTGCAAAGTGCATGGGTAGGTGTACGTATCCACCTTCGGAAACCGTGGTTTTCCTGCGATCACGGTTTATTCTCGCCTCAGGACCGATACCGGAGCCGCGAGCAACGGGAGGGGCGCGTATCGGGCGCAAAAAGGAAGGGTGAAAGAGGTGTGCAAGCCATCGGAACAACGTGCTCGTTCGGCGCGGCAGTCGTAGTAGAACCTCGCGACACATACGATCCGTAACGATCTGTCCCTTTTAGCCGCGAGTTACGCACGAGTTCCTATCGCCGATTCGCGACTGAAACTCTGCTTCGGAGACTACTGGTTACACAGCGTTGGGCCCGGTCTGGTATCGCGAGACAGAGAGTGGGACACTGGCGCAGGGCCAGTAGGATCCACGGATATAAAGATCTGCGGTCACGCGGCCCGGGAGATTACTTGTTTCTTCATCGTCGTCCAAGTGCAAGAGAACAGTGAGTGATACGCCGCGGTCACAAGCTGTCGTTCGTGCGTGTTATGGGCTGGTGCCGGTGAAACGAATTGCCCATCCGTTTTATTCTTAATCGGACAATTGATCAGTCGAGCGGATAAACCGTCGGCTACACGTGTTGTAACCGAGATCGCGTAGATNCGCTCGAAACTACAGAAATCGAACAGCACGTGGAGAACTTTCAATGCATATTCGAAACTTATTTTGTCTATTACTGATTAGAATTTCATGTTAAGNTGAACGCAACGAAGTGAGGGAAATACTGGCACGGTGAATAGGAGCTGAGAGGAACATCGTGAGTCTCCTTTTTCTTCTAAGTTCACATTTTGCGTGAACTGTTGGAATCTCATTAAAGTGAAGAAAACAGTTGTCATTGGTTCGAGATATTTTTCACTAATTCGACGTGACTCGGATGAGAAATAATTTTACGAAATGTTTAACGGTAACGTTTTCCCTTTTTGAATAAAGATTATATTTCTGAAAAATATCAGACTCGTCCATGCGGCATCATGTATCCTGACTCACGCTGCGTTAAATTAGTAAGTCAGGGTTTAGAAGAAATAGCAATGTAATGTTCTCTAGGGTAAGAACAACAAACGAATGATAGAGTCATTAGTCAAACATCACACGAATTCGATGAATAATAAATGAGGAGCATAGACATGTTAAATGACATATAGTAAATGACGGAAGAGTCGAGGTATGTTTTGATACTAATTAAGGGAATCCGTATAACGTCAGAGGTGGATTATCTTGAGCAATTACGACAATTGTGATAAAAAGGAAGCACACAATGGTTTCGTTTCACGGTACTCGAAATTCCTGTTCGATTCGCACGTTTTTGCGTCCGCTGGGAAAATATAACGGACACGATCGGCATAGCTTCTCTTCTGAATCATCGTTGAATAGCGGTTCACGTGGCGCAAACGTACAACCAGCTGGGTAAAGAATCGGGAGTCCTTGCGTTTTCCGGCATGAATATTTATCGACTCGACTTTTTTCCTTTTCATCGAACGGGTGTATGGTATAATTGTCGGGGATAAAAAATGGTGTCGTTGGAACGAAGTCACACGCCGCGCCGGTCTGATTGCACCGGCACGGTGCAAAACGGGTATACTATACTGAATGATCGACGCTCTGATTAATATTATTCCAACGAGCTCGAGAGCTTTCACAAATCGACGACGGAAAATATTCCTGTACAACTTGTGACATTTAGACACACGCAAACCGTTCGATATTATTTACCGGCTAATTGATTTGATACTATCTTTCACGTGTGATTGAATAAAACATTTCGTAGAAAATAACCGAAAATATACTAATGCATTTCTATAATTTCACTTCGCGACATCGTGCAGAAATTATTCAGTCTTTAATAAAACAATCAATATAAGAATTTTCAATAAATATGATAGAACTAATAGGGGAAATTTCATAAACTGGTTGACATCCCGGAGAAACTCGTTGAATCCTCTCGTTCTAGACGGGATGCAGATTATTATTGTTCATTCAGACCTATGCGAGGGGAAAACATTTCTCCGATCCCCCAACGCGGAAAGTCGAATACGGAAACCCGGGAAAGGATTCGCAGATCATGAAAATCGATGTGGTTATTGTGGTGAAACGAAGAAAAGGAATAACGATTCACATGCTGCTGGCAACGATCTTCTACGTTCTCACGTCGTACCGTCGTATCGGTCGTTGAGAATATCCGGTCAGTTCGCGAGAGTTTAGATTTCCGGCATACCCTGCACGAGGCCTGCGTTCATGTGTCCGTTTAATTACCCATGGATTCGTCATTAACGCAACGCAGAGATCTGTGTGCTTCCTATTCCCTGTTAAGCCGACGACGGCTTTCACTTTGACATAACTACATCGATGAAAACGAACGCGAAAAACAGGAGAGGTACGTTTTTTGAGAACCGTGTCACACTCGCGAGCAGCCGTGACTCCGAGAGATAGAGAGTACGAAATTAAGTGGGAATGACCAGTGATTCGTAACGTGATGTTTTCTGCAACTTTCGTACGGCAATTGGAACTTCCTCTTGGTAGTTCTTTTCGAAGGGTACATTTTGACAAGCATGACGGTTTTACGTGTGCGAAGACTTTCACTGGCTGCTCTTGTTTCCTTGTCACATTGAAGAATTGATGGTTCCATTGAGAGATTATGAGCGCATAACAGTACGTAATAGCATTTGCAAGTAGGCGGATCACAGCTGGATGGTAACTTGAGTCACAAAGTATCAACAGGACACGTTTCCAGGAGAGTTATTATTGCGAAAATTCATAACGTCACAAGATTACATAGATTAGTCATGCACACGTCTATACTGTGTAAGATCACGATCTCGTTTTTAATTGAACTATTATCAACTTCCTTCTCACGAATATTCGATACTTAATATAAAAAAAAAATACAGGAAAGACTATATACGTCAATGAATTGAAGAAACATATCTTTTTTCACCAATGCCTGCTTATAAAATTGTCGACCAACAGAAAGGATGGTCCCTCGTAATCATTGCAATTCATCTCTAACCAATGACGATCATAATTCATCTTTAAATCGGATTCAACTGGATGCTCGTTCGATCTGGCACCCTCGAATTAAGCGTGTCAAGAGATATGCCCATCTGACGAACGTCGAGCAATTAAATGGAATTGTGGCAAACGGTCGTGCCCGTTTCGTGATTATTACCATCATCGAGTCCAGTGCAATGTGATTAAGCAATACGTCCTTGTTTCAGCGAGTCTAAGATCATTTCCCGATACATACAGGGGCGGGGCGGATTAACAATCTAGGAATCGAATTTTCTTCGGGTATTCTTGCTAGTTATCGCACCGGCCAAGTAATTGAGGAAAACAGAATACGCGGTCTATGTACATCGATAAATTCTCGGATTATTGCTGCGCGTACTACTGATTGGAGCACTGCACCGGAACCGCCGAGTATCTACTTATCAACTTGCGCAATTCCCTCTTTTATGCCGGGGGTTGAAAAAAAAATGGCAATCGCGGCAGAGAAAGTAGCGTGTAGTGGAACGTATCTCGCGATTTAAACGATTTATCATCGGGCACAGGGTCGGACCACTGTTTCTCAACTACGCACGAAGGTGAAATTAGATCAGCCAAAATGTTAACTTGAACGACCCTCAACAATGTCGGCGACGAAATAAACCTGCGTGTTTGAAGAAATTCCACGGTCCTCGCCGAGAGGCAGCGCGTGTTATCTGATAAAAACGCTTAAAATAAAAGTCTACTGGACTATAAATTACGAACTGAACGGCTACGAGTGCGCATCGAGTCGGCGATAAATTCTTGCGGCAATCTGGAGCTACGAGACGCGAAAAGAGGGACGCGATGAGTAAAAATACAAGACGCGGAACCTTGGCGTAACCTTCGTCACTGCGCTTTCCCTCTTGTACGGTTGGTCCTTAATTGCGGCTATCAGAATCGCGGGCTTGATACGCGAGCAATCTCGACGGAGTCGGCGCCGAAGCGTGAGAATGCACGTGCGAACGAACATGGAATAGAAAAACGTCATAGAAAAATGGAGAAACGCATTCGGGGACGTTATCTAGTTAGCCGTGATTCATAAACCTGTTTGATTTGTAACGCGGCTGAATGATCGGCAAAATGAGAGGTCTGGTTACGGGATAAAGTAAAACGGAAGGAAAAGGAGAATGAGCGACGCAGTAATTTAGTTTATGCCAGGTCAATGAAAAAAAAAAATGATCAGATATCAAGGCACAAGTGTTCGAGACGTACATGGATTAATTGCACTATATTTAGCGACTAATAAAGAATTAATAATAATTTATATAATATGACATTAAAATATATGGAGCATTATTTTATTAAATCAGTGGTAAACTTCATGGCCGCATAATGTAAAACGAAACGTGGACACCAAGTACAGGTTCGATAATAAGACAGGTGTCGAATGATTGCGTTATCCACGCGCAACAAACTGAATTATTGAACGTAGTCGTCGAAAAGAACGTTTCAACTTTTGCGGTGATGAGGCCTTGGTCGAAATGAGGTTTATTAAATGTTAAAAATTTCTGTACAACTGACTAATTGGAAGCTTGTGCTTAATTGGCGTTGACCACAGGCCTTGGGATCGATTTTCGTCTAAAACGGACGCTTTAACCGGGACATCTATTTCCAATACGAGAAAATAATGAAAGGTCGCGTCAGTTCTTTTCTTAAAATATGTCACTGGCTCACGGTTTTATCCGAACATGTTCGCCGGCAGCTACAAAAGCGAACGACAAAAAGAACGCTGGGAAATCGCGCACGAACGTGCTGATGAAATTAGCGTCGCTTTATTTATGGTATGAATTATTATACTCGCAAAATCAGAGCTCAATGTCGAGCAAAAGATCGTATAATTTTTGGCATAAGATCTTTTTGAAACAATTTGAGAAAATATTTGTGACTCGGATTAACCTCCTGAGATTCAGAAGGTCATAAATATAAATATTTCTTTTCATATTCATGATATATATAACGAAACTATTTGTTTGCAAATGCATCGATATTATTTGATGTTTAAAAATGTTGTTCAAATATGCAATCGGAAAGATATGTTAATCAATGTTTCTACCATCCCGAATAAGAACGAAAAATATTTGTTCCACTGTGTAATTTTCGAAATATTAATATTTTCCTGATATTTTGCAAGCGATTCCTCTAATTGCTTGGACGTACATACTTTCCGATCGACGTTGGAACAAGTACCTCAAAAATAATTCAAGGCAGGAGAAATCTACATATCCTTGCGGCGAAGAATTTCGTCATTTGTTTGTAACAATAAAATCGAGAGGGGCGGAGTAAAAAATCGAAACCAAGAGTGACGATGCTCGCGGGATGAAAAAAGGATTGGGCCGTTAACCTTGTCTGACCAGTCGCAACAAGAACGCAAACCGGTATTGGCCGTGCACGCCATCATATGCGTTCTGATAGCTATACATAATACTTCCCAGAATATTTTTGAGAGAACGAAATCAGCAAACCCCTTGTTTCGATCGATTTACTTAATCGTGCACTGCACAAATTACCGAAGAACTTTCTCTTTTTCTCATTTTTAACAAACTGGAGACCTTAAGAACTTTTACGGCAACATGAAAAATCTGAAGATATTATTATTTCTGTTTCCCTGCAACGCCTCGAGCACATCCTGTTCATCGGAATCTGCAACTCTAAACATCCGAACATTATGCTCAGTGAGTCACATACGAATAACCCGTTCCTCAAAGCGATGAAGAAACTACAGATACAACTCGTTCTCGCGTGTTAATACTACCGTTAAAGGAGCCAGGTCTGTCATGAAGAAGAGAGAATAATCTAACAGATCGCGGGATGAACGAGACGAGCATATTATGCAAGCGAGTTGCCTTGCAGTGCAAGCCGGTCAATGCCAAGGTATTCCACTATGGTCGTTGCTACTCGTCTCAGTCTGTCGAAAGCCGACAATCTCATCCTGATAACTTTGCCTCGTAATAAACGTGAATTTCTTCCCCAAATACGATTTATCAACTATCATATTCACGTACACTATCAGACGGACCTAAATTTAATTTACGAAATTAAAAATGAGCCAATTAGAATACACTTTTGTTAACTTATACATTTTTTGTTTAAATTGATTATCCGCTTTAATTAAATCACGTATTTTTAAGATACGTCGAGGCCCAGTTGTCCTAAACTAGCTAAACACGTCATTACGATAGAATCGTTATCATATGAGAGGAATAAATCCATCTTTGCAAAGTGTAACAGTATTTTACTTTCAGAGATTCAGTTCACACACTTTTACCAAGTATCAGAGTGTGATTCTTCACTTTGGGAAATAGATAACTAGCTTTACTTTCAAGCATCGTGACAAAGATAAGCTCCGTGCTGGTTTTAGCTTTCACCGTTACGTTGTTAGGTAACCGCAATGTTACGAATAACGAAGCGGAATAATTAAAAAATCACAGACTAGACGAAATCTGTAAAAGGATACTTATTTTTCAATTAACTTATATTTCATCAAGTGACTGCAATTTACCTGGTGTATTCAATTCAATAAAGTTTATTAGAATGCTCGTATGTAACACACATTTAACGTTTCGGAAGAAACCCATTAATACTTGATCGATTATAGGCAATTAACAGTACCCATTAAATTAGCCACCATAATTAACTTACAATCGAAAGAAATCTCTATCAAGACTTATCTTAGCTAATGATTTGCTCAAAAAACCCGGCTCTAAACAACTTACGAGAAAAGAGAAGCTCTCTGTCATAACAAGGAAGCATAGTTAAACGAGTGACGTATTGAAAGTAGGCTCTCAAGCATTAGCACGGCGTTAAGGAATTAATGCTGCTCAGCGAGCACGACGCGAAACAAAAAAGGAAAGTAGCTGAAAGTGTAAACCGAATTGAATAATGCGGCAGGGTATACTCGAGGTGTATGTGCTCGTCGCACTAGCTCAGCAACGTGTTGCCTCGAAACGATTCTCTCCTTCTGTCTTTCTGTTTCAATTGAAACTATGTTTTCCCGATGAATTAGCTTCTAAGTCGCCACAATCTTTCATCGGTTTTGTCAGTTACTTCACGGTTTAATGCCACCTTGACGCACGCATTTATGACATGCATTCATTCAAGGCTACATGCACATCAACTAAGATTTCAACCTGTTCTGGGTAAATTCATCTGAAATTGTCGTTGATTTTAAAGAATTAATATACTTTATCATTTCTTAATATGAGGTTTTGTACGAATTTGTACAACTCACACTTAAACGGTGAGGCCAGAAAATCTCGTTCTGAGGAACGATATTACTGCAGGCCAGATCGGAACCGTAGCGTAACGGTACCTGCTACGCCAGAGGGATCGTTCTTACATCACGTCGCGAAAAATCGGCACTCTGTGTTGCGGAACAAGCAAAACCATACCGCGTTCCTTAGTTTTGCAATATTTCGTTCGATCTATCTGCCCTTCGTGCGCTCGAAACTACAGAAATCGAACAGCACGTGGAGAACTTTCAATGTATACTCGAAACTTATTTTGTCTATTACTGATTAGAATTTCATGTTACGTATATTAATCGAGTAAATCAAATTATGAAAGAGCACGCTATTTTTTATTTGTTACCGGAATTTGTGCAAAATACAAGAATACTTCCAGCAGTAGCCAGTTTAATTATTAGTAAGCTTCAGCTTTACTATTACTGACACTAATTATCATTTATAAAAGTGGTTTAAAAATCTACAACTGAATCGAGTATCTAAAAAGCATAAGCGCTTATAGTGAAACGAATCTCTTATCTCTCAATCAAACCCAAGGGAATCTAAAACACAAAATAGAACCGCTATAAATTCATAATCTGGAAAGAACAATCAAGAGACATAAATAACGAGAAAAGAAAGTCGAATCCGGTAATCCGCTTTTTATCATTTAGATTCCTTATTGAGTAAAAAGGCCAAACAATGCGTGGCGCATGGAAGTGAAAGCCCTCGTGTCGAAACCGTTTTTCATTCAGCAGCCTAACCCAAGTTATTTGTGTCATCTACGATTCGATCGAACCAAACTATCGATCAGCCGAACGATACAGCCATTCGTGTTACAAGAAATGTGCGACCGCGAGTCTTAACTAGCGACGACTTCCTCCTTTCCAGCTAGACATGTCGCTTGGAAATGGACTCCACCTTTCCTAAAGAACGTCCTTGAGCGAGCCGGTGCACCGGGAAAGGTGATGAAAACTGGGCAGTCACGTGTACTATGCCGGCGCGAGTGGTTGTTCGCCAGCTTCGCCCCGTTGTCACGCGTTTCACTGCTTTTCTAATTAACATTCGGTTCCGTTCAAATGTCGAAGAATGTAGACGACGCGTCAAAGTGCGCACTCAGGAAACCGTACAATATTTTTCCTCGGGATTAAATACTTTTTTAGTAGACGTTGAAAAGCGCGTTAGTAGCTACTTATATCTAATGGTTTCAATAAATATTTTCGTTTCCGGGAAGAGACTTGAAAGGAATTCCGAATGTCATCGGTAATTATGTGTTAGAAAGTGCTCCTCAAGGAAAAGTAATCGATTAAGTGAGCTCTCGACTTTGTAAGCGAAGGAGACCTTCAGAAGATGCGTTTCCGCGCGAGATGTCTTCCTCGTGATGATTGCGAAGAAAGCGAACAGCTGACGGCGGGAACTATCAGGATCAGCTAAATGTGATTCGAATCGATGGAAGCCCGCACTTGTGCTGGATGGACAATCGTTTTCAAAGTCATTGCTTCGAAAGCGGAGAAAGCAACGCAGACGCGGAGGTCGAGGCGCGTTACGCGAGCAATTGTCGGCACGCGGATTATTAAATTAAATGCTATCAGCACGGACGTGAATCTTCTTAAGAAGAGATGATCTGAGTGGAATAAAACATANGACGCGGAGGTCGAGGCGCGTTACGCGAGCAATTGTCGGCACGCGGATTAAATTAAATGCTATCAGCACGGACGTGAATCTTCTTAAGAAGAGATGATCTGAGTGGAATAAAACATTCGCGCGAAACAATTTCTTGGTTTGGCACGTTTTTGTGTTTGCGCCGATTAAAAAGGCGTTCGTCCAAAGAAATCGTTGGCATTCGCTTTCGAGTACTCACTGTGAACCGCGTGCGTGCTCTAAAAAATTGTGATCTCCTGCGAAGAAGTGCGAAACGTCTTAGTGATCCTGTCAATCAGACTTGAGAGTGTTTCGAGGACTGGCACAAAGGTATTCTTTTCTTTTGCGTAAAGAATACTTCTTATCTAGTGGAATACATAAACTTATTTGCCATGCAAATTGTTAAAGCCTTAGCTAATTTCATACATTTGCAATCTACTATAATTATCCTATCATTTTATCGATCNACTGGCACAAAGGTATTCTTTTCTTTTGCGTAAAGAATACTTCTTATCTAATGGAATACATAAATTTATTTGCCATGCAAATTGTTAAACCCTTAGCTAATTTCATACATTTGCAATCTACTATAATTATCCTATCATTTTATCGATAAATAAACACAAGCTATTAATAGCTATCGTTATTGTATACGTGCGTATAAAAATCTCATCGTCCTTTCTACTGACAATCAATAAATCAGGAAACTCAATTAAGTTTATTCAGACATCCTTCGACTTCCCTGCTCGTATGGACAGTTTGAAACTTAGGCGAAGATAAAGGCAGTAAATTCAGATTCTTGTCGGAAACACAGTATGGAAACTGTACTTCCGCGAGATCGACGAAGCCGGCGTTGGCCGCGGCTAATGCATCGTGAATGCAGAAACGTGAGCTTAAGTTCGTTACTCGTTGCGAGTCACTTACGAGCGTTGGTACTCCAGTGACCCGTGAATGTTTGTCGACCGTTCACCGGCTGTTCTCGAGGGAAAGGCGTGGTCCCCTCCGGTCCCACATTCTTGTATTATTGCAATTCACGTCAATGAAACTGACGAATTCGCAAAATTCATGTGCCCCTATTCTAGAACGTAACTGTGACTCTTCAGTATATTCGATCCTATAAATTCAATTCCACTAGCCAGTTAACTTTTCTGAATGCGAAAGATAATTGAAAGTTCTAGACCTTGTCGAGTATTTCATTCACGACGTTTAAGTCTCACAATATAATATCGATTTCTAAACATTAGAATTGCTATTTCCATGCAATAGTTGAGAAAATATTGCAGTTTCAATGGGGAAAGCAAAGTTACTCCCGTGGAACGGAAACACCTCCGCAGTATAAACTTATACTTTCCTTATAGCCAGGTGGGAATCACCGTGATTGAACGAGAATCGTCCGGAAAAAGACATGACGTGATCGCTAAATTGAACGGTATTATCAAAATTACTGTACGAGGGGTACCGTGACGATGAATACAATTCTCGTCATCGTAGTTACAATCTCATTAGATAAAATTGACGCAAACCATCGCGCCAATCCTTGTTCAAATATAGATACATCACATCAAGTGCGTCTTGAAATAAAACACAAATGTCGTCAAACTATAATGCAAATAGGACATAGTTATGATATAATTAAGCATAAAATTGCGAAAATATTGTTTAAACAGAAGTGAGCAAAGGTTAAGGAAATTATTTTATTTTTATTTCAGATGACGCAGGAAGGAGTTTATCTACGGAAGCTCCTCTTAATCGCAATATTAGCGACATGTTTGTCGATCACCGCATCAATGACCCGGGAAAGGCGGCATGTCGGTGCGGAGGAATCTAGTCATCAACCAGACAGGATGCAAACGCCGGCTGACCGTAGTTTCAAGTCATCGACCAGCACGGGCAACGAGATAACTACGGATGCCGGAAGGAAAGTGTCGCATAGGCTGATTGGTGGCCACTTGCGAACAGATGCGAAGCAAGAAACAGACGAAACGCTCTGGGACGACGGGATCTTGTTGTCATCTTCTGGGAACGGAAGGGAGACGAAGATCAATCGCAAGGAGGAAGACGACGACAAGAAGACTCTTTCGCAGCAAGTGAAAGAAGGAAAATATGGCCTCATTCAAAATGAAATCTACAGAAACCAGCCTAAACGGCCGGGGATAATTAGTTATAAAGGTAATTCGGAGGTGCCAAAGGACACGATCGAGAACTTAGGCGGCCTCGACGAGGATGAAATTTGGTTGGCGGAGAACCACGTTCTCGTGTTGAGAGGTGGGAAATTTCCTGACCATGAAGAAACACAAAGTAGCGGAGACAGTGCGCAGACATGGCCACCGATTGATAATTACAAAGCGCCCAGGAGACAGGTCAAGATACCATCGAAACCGAAGGTACCGCCGCCCTTTCCGGTACAACTTACAGAGGGCGGACCGATACAGATCATTGGACCGAATGGAACCAAGGAGATCGCTAACGGGATAGACTATAAAAAGGACCCATTATTTACCAAAGGATTATTATCAGAAGACGGCCCGCTTTTCGCAGTTCTTTCAAATGGAACAATCGTGATGCCCNATCGCTAACGGGATAGACTATAAAAAGGACCCATTATTTACCAAAGGATTATTATCAGAAGACGGTCCGCTTTTCGCAGTTCTTTCGAATGGAACAATCGTGATGCCTGACTTGAGAAATCTGACGTCGGAGGAGGATAATTCAGAGACGAAGACTACAGACAATACGGAGAAGTCTGAAACTTTGCCACCAGGTAGTTTCCCGCCTTTTTATCATGCCATACCACCCGGTGCGGTGTTCGTACCTCCACCGAGTAATCAAACGGAATTCGACGAAGAAGATCAGTCTATTTACTATCCGCCACCGTATAGCTTTCAGTATCAACAAGATAACACAACCGCAGTGCCACCGGGTCCTCTGGTACCTGGAATCATTCTGCCACCCCCGCCAGATTTCTTCTCTGCTCTCGAGGAAAAGAAGAGCACGACGAAGAAATACACGAAGCGACCCATTGGGACCACCCCCGCACCCAAACTCAGACCCACTTATCTGCCACCCAGGAAACTCTCGACTAAACAGCACAAGAACACTACCGTAATACCAGTCACAAAAGTTAGATCACCCATCCATGTACCGGCTAGTACAAATACGTACAGTCGAACGCCGCACAAGAATCTGACCAAAACAAGTACCGTGAGATCTAATGTAGTAAAGACTGTCCCATACATTGAAGTGACGACTACCACGCCGGATAAACCGACGACACTCGATAATCCTGAATTTTATAGCATCGGTCCTTTAGAGAATCAGGTGACGAGTCAAGAGAACGTGCAAGAAAAGAATCAGGCTTGGTCGGGTCTAGTGACCAGTAAAACGATTCCTATAGTGGCGTACTACGCCACATCCACGCAGTCTACCTTGGAGAAGCCCGTGGAAGTGACACCAGCCTCAATAAAAAATATTATAACGACTAGCAATCCGGAACGGTCGCCTAGCCAGACGTCTTACTACTTCTATGAAGAATCGAACGAGCAGACAGAACACACCACACCGAATCCCTCGTCATTTTATTATAAAACGACTACGGAGTCACCATTATATGAAACCGTAACTCAGCCATTAGAAGAGACGAAAAAACAATATTACAGCGTGGAGACAATTCCATCTCGAGAAACATCTAAAGACTATAGTATTAAGTTTATCGGTTCACCGGTGAAAAATTCTGGACCGATTCGTTATAGCGACTCGACCGTCACGCAAACTTCGCCGAGATACGAAAGCGGTGCAGCGAGAACTCAGGGACAACGTATGTTACCTGATCACGCATCTCTTTACTATCAGACTATATCTGCTCGTCCAGCTGTCTCTATACAATCTTATTATACTACTCCAAAGCCGCAGACCTATTACAGGCAAGAGGCGAAATCGAAACCGATTTATCAGTACAGTTTCGAGGCTGCGGACTATTCACAACGTGGTAATCAAAGGCAGCACCAGCAGACATTTAACGACTATCACAATGTCAAAATTGATAGCAATTTTAATAATCATCGATACGATTACGAAAATAATGAATCATTACCGCAGAAGAGAATCAGGCCAGAAGTGTACAAGAATCAGCGCCCGATTTATCCGTCAACAACACCCCGGGCAGTGATAAGTACTACGCAGAATCCTCAGCATGCCTATTACACTCAGCAGGATGAGAAATTCTTGGATGATGTCACGAAAGAGTATTTCACAATCTTCGGTAAAAAGTTAAACAAAGGGATACCAAGTACAACTCCAATATATTCTAAATCGAACAGTGTTACCGAAAGACCAAATTATAACGTGAACAGGTACATAGAAAGTTTTGAGACTCCCGAGCCGCCTGTGTACAAGACACCCAACGTTAAAGTTCACTATGGAGATCAATCCCAACGACCATACTCTCTCAAGGATGATATACTTGTCAACTACAGAGAGCCGTTGCCTCCTATTAATCCCGAGAGTGAATTCATTACGGTGGTGAATCCAAATCAACCACAACCACCCAATTATAGAATACCTGAGAGAAGTCAATCTTTGGCACCCATTCGTGCTTATTCACCGCAACCACTCATTAATTCAAGGAATGGTCCGTCCACAAACTATGTTCCGGTTGTGGAATCTCCGGAAGAATTGGACGAATCGTACCCGCAGCAGTTACCAATATCGTTGGAAGACGACATTAAGATCAATTATCGTGATCCACGACCCACGATAAATCCAGATGCCGAATTTATCGATCCGATTCCTGTGCGGGAGAATCAGCGAGAAAATCCAAAAGCGTATTTCGCGTACCGGTTGCCAGGTGACGGCGGCCACTTTTACTTCCTAACGCCGCAGGCAATCACGCAAAGGCCGGAGCAGAACGCCGGTCACCTCTACTCGAAATCGAGGGGAAGTAGACTGCTGAGGCGCCGACGGAGGCCGGGCAACGTTTGATAACTATAGCCTATAGGCAACCGCGCGACGCCATATGTCATTAATCATTATACTTAGGATGTTCATGCATTCATGATGAAATTAGTATGTAATACAAGACAGTAGAGATTATCCGAATTAAAAAAAGAAACTATTTGAAAAAAAATGTATTCTGATAAATCTGGCGGATAATCGATTTTGGAAAGCCAAAGGCCAGAGAAACTATACGTATTTCAATATTGAAATATTGTTCTACGATAACAAATAAATCTGCATAAATATCCGTAGTCTATGAATCATCGAGGACGCACTCAGAAATGCGTGTCATAAAGAACGCGATGCAAAAATCGACGATGGGACGTTCTGTATCGTTACTAAAGTATTTATTGTACGTGTAAATAAATATATGTAAACGTGTATCTTGTATGTACAACTAATTGTAAGTTAGATGATTATCGACGCCTCAGCTACGATATATTAAAGTGCTTAATTTATATGACCTAACATTTATCCCTCCCATGCTTTAGACTTAGATTGATACAGATGCAATGTAATATGTGTTAACGCTGCTCGTGTGCGATGATAGGCAAGCAGCGATTTTTTAAGCGATTTTCGCGTCGCGTATTTGCGCGATATCTGTGATTAATGGTCGATAGTAAACGCGTACTGTGTACATATAGTTATGATTAACGATATATATATGGAAGTTCTATTCTAGTGCTCAGAGCACATTTTTATAAGTCATTCGAAATAAATGTTATACATATATACTTGAACAAGTGTGAAATAAAGTTTGTTTACAAAAATTAAATTTTCTTCTTTATGAAGAATAGAATACCGATGTGGAAATTAGTTATATTATTAACTGAGTAACGTAATTTAATGAACATCATTTTTGAAAAATTAATGCGGAGCATTAGATACTTTTTCAACGAATATGTGACTTCTTCAGTGTATCAGCAAATCATTTTTACTGATCAAAGTATGCCACGTATTATACGCATTAACTGCTGCTTGTACATATATACAGGTATAAAATATAGTTGATAATTACCTAGTATTGATAGATTTAACATAAAGGAAATAGATTACTATTTAGACTTACCAGTGTCGATTTCTTGTGTCTGCGTTGGATCAGGTAATGGTTCATCATGCAGTCGTAAATAAACCTCCACTGCACATTTTGCTGCTTTAAAATAAAATGGATGAGCTCGAAGCACGTCCTCTAACCTTAGAAGACCAACGTAAGATCGCAAGGTCATCTTTCTCATACAGTAGGTGTGGAAGTCGAATTGATCTTCGATTATTTCAGAAAAGTGCTATAATGACAGAATGTGTTTAAGATGCGGGTGGTGATAAATATTCGCAATTGTACACTATGGAGCTTACCCTGTCAACTTCGTGACATTTTTTTAGCGCCTCTCCATATTTCCCAAGACGTTTGTAGGCGTTTGCAGCTTCCGTTTGAATCCACATACACTGCATTTCGTTTAAACTTTCCATAGGTAGAACCCCTTCTCTCGTGAACTTGCTGCACGTTTCTTCTGCTTCTTTGATGAGATTTGCACGCAACATGTACTTGGCACATTTCGAATTAATATATCGGTCTGCTGTATCTAATCCTTGTGCTTCGTCCAACCATTTATAAGCCTCTTGAACGTTACCAGCATGCTAATAACAGCAAAATGTATTGAAATTTATGTCGAACATATTGTAAACTGAACTCAGGGACGAAACATACCTTATAAATGCGGCCTTTGGTAACAAAAAGTTCTATAAGCGTAGGAGTATGTTCTATGGCAGCATCGATTTCATTTAGTGCTTTTTCTGTAAGTCCAAGATGATCATAATGTTGTGCTAAATAATAGTATGTCCATAACAATGCCGAAGCTGGTTCCCGTGGATTATCTTTCTCTTGATCAGTGAAGTGCCCATGAGCTTTCAATGCATCCTTATATTCCAAAACCAAAGATTGTATAGTGTCAACCTTCTGTTGATCAGTATATAAGGAACGAAGATTTACAAATAGAGGCGGTACACCTTTATGAAGTCCTACAATGCAGAGAATGTGTTGCCAAAAATTTTACATACAAATGAAGAAAATATAATGGTATTGTAAATAAATTTTGTGTAAAAATAAAGATAATATGGTATGAGAAGAAAATTAGGAATTTTTGATTAAATATAAGGATGACGTATAAATCTTACCTCTCCGTAAGTACCGATCTACTAATGTTCTAAATTCATCTCCAGCTGCGAAATTTAATTGCAAGCGACGAGGCGCTAGCGCTCGCGGGAAAAGTTCTTCATATCTCAGGAGCATAGCTAATGTTTCTCCAGGTTCTGAATGTCTTTCGGCTTCTGCTAGCCTCGCGTAATAAGTTGTATTTTCTGGATTGATATTGAGAAGTTCCTTATAAACCTGTACTGCTTCTGCATATTGTTGTAATTGTAATCTTAATTTACCTGCGAAAAGGGATTACGTCAATAAGATATTACTACAACAGACCAATGTTACATAGAGATAGAAGATACAAATAAAAAATATAAATTTACCATATATTTCTTTTACAGTAACTTTATCACAAATTTGATCACTATATTTGTCGAGATGTTTCAATGCTTGTTCAGATTCACCTGATTCTTGAATTACCATGTTTTGGTACAACAATAACTCACTGTGTTCATAATCATAACAGATCTGTAAGTAATATTAAGGAATATTAATCATATGTAATCTGTCTCTTTATGTTATTTAAAATATCTTTACACGTTTCTGACAGAAAGACTATGCAGTTAAAACACGCACCATTGGAGAATTCCGGAAAGTATCTAGAATTTTAAGTGCCATTTCATAGTCCTTTAATAAATGATATGAAATAGCGAAACCAATCCATGAAGCACGCTGCGTAGGGCGTAACATAAATAACTGATATCTCGTATCCTGAAAATTACAAAAACATCAATTGATACAAAGTATATATTATTATATCTGTTTCCACTTATATACCTATATATTTAGATAGACGTGCATACGACAATAAATTGCACAATCTATATATTAAAGGGGAACTAGGTTAGCAATTTTGTAGCACACAAAATAATTTATGTACAAGTAATAAATATAAATTGGATCCTTCATTTTGTATTAATCATTTACCTTATAACCCTCCAGATCCCTCATTTGAATTTGAAGCAACGATAAGTCCCTAAGAATTTGAATGTTATCTTTGTCCCACTTAAGGGCATTTCGATAACATTTAATAGCTTCATCATATTTCTTGTCCGAGCGTTGTAAAAGTCCATAAACATGCCAGCAAACATGGGATTGCAGATCATTCCTGAGACCTCTTCGAACATGATCATATGCTTCTTCTTTGCGACCTAAGCAATTCAGAGTGAGACCTTTCATTGCCAAGGTCTCTCCATGTTCACTAAATTTAGGGTTCGATAAAATTTGCTTTGCAAACTTTATCCCATTTTTATATTGTTTGTGTTCGTAACATCTCTGCAAGAAACATAAATACGTTTCACAGGATAAAACGTTTTCATGATTTCAGTACTATATGTATGTGAACGGACTGGCATTCACGGATTATCGTGTAAGGCAAACAAGGGACTACATTCTCTCTCGTGGCACCGATGAAATTCTCGTGAGCCGCGATTGCCAGTGAAATTTTTATAGTTTTTCGAAGAGTGCTACATCATTAGAGCATGATGAGTACTCCTATTTAGCCGGAGAGTGGGGTCCAAAACAGAGTATTTTGATTGCACGTTACTCACCAGAATTCGTTTAAACAAGGCATTTTCTTTGGGTGGCAAGGGATTGCTGGAGGGCATTTTTGTATAAATACAAAAATATAGGGCCTATTCCACCCGGTAAACTTAATTTTCACCACAAAACCTCGTGGCCACAAACGAAGAAGTCGATCTTCGATCACGTGATCATCTGCGACAATGCTGTTCCGCCGGAAGTTCTGAATCCACGGTACCGCACACTTTAATATATCTCCTCACTTTCATAAATACGCAGACAACAACGATATTCTCGTCACTTATACTAACATTTATATTACGTTCCGTTTTATCCGTTCAATGATTTTACCTTTTTCGGAATTGCATGAAATACGTGTTTACAAGTAACGACAGTTAAGGGGGCTTAAGGAGCATTCCTATAAAGATGTAGCCAGAGAGAAACCGAGAGTTCTCATGCCTTTGTTCTCGCGTGTCGTCAACGAGAGTGCTGCACCTAGCGGCCAATAGGGACGATACGTCCACAGAGACGTGGTTCAGAACCACTGTTCAGAACCTTTTTAGCAGAATCGCAAGACATGAACCTTCAGACGTCCACCCGTAGCATACACGCAGTATAGGCAGTCGAGACGTGTGGACGTCCACCGTATCATACACACAGTATAGGCAGGCGAGACTTGTGGACGTCCACCGTAGCATGCACGCAGTATAGGCAGACGAGAGAGAAAACGAGCGATCAGAGAGAAAACGAGCGATTGCCGCGATAACTTCGACAGACTTCGACAGACGACTCGATGTACATAATTATTCTTATGAATGTCTCGTTATTTTTAATTAATCAATATATAATATGTATGTATGCATGTTAATATGAAAAAATTTGGATCGCAAAACGAGAGGTATTAAAAAATTGTAATTACGTGTACAATTATAATTATACGAAATATCGCAGAATAGAAGGCGGGAAAAAAAGGACTCAGTTTATGTAAAGTATTTTATATATTTATT
>SMSR01016141.1:31926-42157 GCA_019453355.1 Ceratina japonica | reverse complement strand
TGTGGAGGAGAGGGACAAGAACGAACAATGAATAGTTTGCAAATGTAACAATCGTGTATTTATTCTAATTCAATACTTATATACAACCGCGTGAAAAGATCCTCATATTATCCGTTGTTAAAAGTGGGGAAACAACACCACTCATGAGACAAGCGAAGAATATCGAGGGAATCGAGCACGAAATTCGTCGCTTCTCACCAGGTAGTTAATCACTAGAATCTATATAAAGTCTAGAAGAAGAAACAGCGTCGAGCTCGCTGGAATCTCTCTTAATTAATTATTGCTTCGACGAACCCGAAGGCGTGCAACAATTTTTGTACAATTTACTACCTGAGAATATTTAGGCTGATCGAAAATTGAATTTAGAATAGATCATAATTGAACTTTCAGAAAAATTTATTAATATTTTATGTAAATTCATGCTGTGTTTGAAACAAGTATAGATCGACGCTATTAATAAGACTTTAAGATGAACAGAAATTAATGACTAATTAAGAACAGAAGTTTTTTGCACTTGATCGATATGAACGAAGTTAATTAAACGATAAAATATTCAATCTGTAATAAAATCGGATAAAAATAGGAATTCTCTTCTTTAAATCACACTTCGAAATCAACAATTCCAAATAATATTATTCTCTAAAAGTAGAAATTGATTTTTTGAAACTAGTTCCAACAATTTCAACTAAAACACCGGAATTCAACTATGCAGGTCACTAGGAGTCTGATATTTAAAAATGATTTCATATAAAACTGAATTAAAATACGAATTTAAGTATATGTATTTAGTTAGTTGGTTGACTTTCACGAGATGTTGACGAAAAGATCAAACATCAAAGGTAAGAAAAAAACATTTCCTATTTAAATCTCGTGAAAGTCGACTAACTTCTAAAGTTATCTAAAATCTATAACGCGTGCGCGATTTACAAGTAATTTACGTTTATTTCAATAAAATACGTATNAGTCATTGATTTTGTTAGACGAGGTTTGACAATATTAAATCTGTATTATCGTGGAAAAGTTCAGGGGTTAAAATCGATTTAGTCAAGTGCTCTGACTAAATGTCACCGACGCTATGACTATAATGCTTCATTTCCAACAGCTCAACCTTTGAAATATCGATACCATGAACCTTCTTAACAACATTTGCATAACAATGTACATTTCGAAATATAGACGTCGTGGGACTGAAACGTGCAGACAAAATTTAGATATTTTTATATTTGGATCTGACGTGTCGAATCGTCTGGAAAAATTCAGGGATGTACTACTGTGTGAGAAGTACATATGAGAATTTTTCCAAATCATTCCACTTATTATTTATTTGAAAAAAAATTCATGAAGTTTGCAAATCTCATATCTCTTGAATTACGATTATGGTATATTTGAGATTTAATTCCTCTGAATCTAAGGTGTCAAAAATCTTAGAAAAATTCATGGATGTACTANATCAACTTACCTTAAAAGCTTGTATTCAAAACTGAGTTCCAATAAATTCCTCCAAACTTTTTTTAATTAAGAATATAAAACTGGATGAAACCCCATAATCCTAAAAATTAATTTCATACTTAAAAACGTATGAAATTCTGATATGAAATTTTTAATTGAATTCATACTATGACTTTCTCTTGATTTAATAAACTGACATCAATTATCTTATCTTAAAAGCTTGTATTCAAAATTGNGTAAAATTTTTATGATTGCCTCATTCATGGACGATGTTTAATCGAAACAATTTTAGATGGTAAATAAAAAATGATCTCTACAACGGAGAATAATATTAAATATGATATATTAAATATGTATTCTTCGTACGATTTAATAATTATTTTCCATGAACAGTAAAATTGGTTTCGATAAAATCGTGTATGAATTTTGTGCAAATCACAAGAATTTTCGCCTAAAACTTAGTTTAGAATATTAGAGTATTAACACTTGGTCTTGTTTGATGATATAGAATTGAATTTCTCTTAGAATTTGTTTCATCCAAGAAACTCGAAGTGTCGAATTTTATATCATCAAGCAAGAGTAAGTCTACTTGATAAATAGACGATGTTTAATCGAACCAATTTTAGGTGGTAAATAAAAAAATGACTTCTACAACAAAAAATAATATTAAACATATATAATTTTGCACGAGTAATAAAATTGGTCTCGATAAAATCGTCTATGAATTTTGTATAAATCACAAGAATTTTTGCTTCCTCGATAAAAACCTCGACGCGATTGAACTAATTCACGGACCGAATTTATACGACTCAAGAATCTCATTAATTTAATTAAAAATAAATTAACGAGATTTACCAAGACGAAGAAAGCACAGATTCCTCGCCTGGCAGGCGAAAACCTCTTCTAGACGGCGTTCTTCTCGACGAGCAAGGCATCGATGTCTTTTATGATATCGTCCGATCCCATATCCAACGTCAGGTACTCTTCGTCGTTCGCCAGGCTGTCACAAGTGTCCTTCAACTCTTCCATTGCGCTTGGCTTAATTTCAGTCGTCCTCTCGATGTTTTCCAAAGCCCTTTGACCCTCGTCCGTGCTGCTGTCACACAGCCTGACCTCGACTTCGTTTTTCTTAGTCACACTCTCTGAATCATCTAATCTCTCCATAGAATTGAACAAGTTTCTCTTTATTTTGTCAGTCTTCCCTTCGCCTCCCGTTGTCGGGAGAGGCGTCACCTCTTCGTCTTCGCCATCGGAAGAAGAACGATGCTTCTTCGATCTCCTCAGTTTAACTGGAGGAACGTTATCAGCACAACGTTCGGTACATCTGATTTTGTATCTGGCAGTGTCTTCTTCCTCGCGGTCGTCCAACGACCTCTTGACACCTCTGCCAGAACAAGTGTCTCTCAGTTCGGTCATAGTCTTGACAGCGTCTTTTAAGAATTCCCCGGAATTGTTGTCTTCCCCGGCCTCCTCCGAAGGCTCGTTCGTCGGTTTTTCTTCGGCTTCGGGTGCTTCCTTCTCCTGAACGAGCTTCCGTCTCTTCCGGCGCCGGATCTCTTCCAGGGTCAGCACCTCGAAGTCCAGTCCTTTGTCCTGTTTGGTATCTTTGTTAACTGGCGGGTAGTGGCAGATCCTCTTGGTCCTCCTAATCCTCATTTTACCGCCGGCCACGGCGCTCTGATTGTAATAAGCTGGGTAGGAGTAGTAGGCCGCGCTCTCGGCCTGGATCTCCTCCAAACGGATCTCCTCGTAGGTCTTGCAGTAGGAGACCCTCGGCTGCGGTTTTACCGGCGACGGTACACTTTCATTATCCGACTCTGGAAGAAACGATAGACGAACATTGAAGAAACGATTGACATTCTCTTTGGCAAATAGGTCCACGTGTCGATGGCTCCCTCAATTACGATTAAATGACATTCGGCAGAGTTCTTATCCAACTGCCTTTCAAATTAGACTTCAAAGTCATATCAATTCAATATCAAACGTCGAGTTATTTTTAATTTCCAAATCCTCTCAATATCAATTCAATATCAGACAACGAGGTATTTTTAATTTCCAAATCCTCCCAACATCAATTCAATATCAAACACCGAGGTATTTTTAATTCCAAGTCCTCTCAACATCAATCGAATATCAAACATCGAGTTATTTTTAATTTCCAAATCCTCTCAATATCAATTTAATATCAAATATCAGTTCATCTCTAATTTCCAAGTCCTCCCAACATCAATTCAATATCGAACATAAATTTATCTTTAACTTCCAAGTCCTCTCAACATCAATTTATCTTTAACTTCCAGGTTCTTTCAACATCAGTTCAATATCAATCAATTTATCTTTTACTTCCAAGTCATCTCAATATCACTTCAATATCAAACATTTTCAATTTATTTCTAATTTCTCAGATAGAATTTATAGATTTTAGTTGAACTCTGGTTTATACGTTTCTCGGTGTCTGATGTTTGGGATTGGAAATTTGTTAGCCTCCTTCAGGTGATCAGACGTTTTTGAAAGTCCGTTTATCAACCTAAGGAATTGATGCTCGAGCTGGAATCAAGGATTGATTAGTACAGTTCCAATACTTTGATCGATATCTCTCGATTTTCCTCCTTTTATCCTCCTTTCATATCTCGTTTGGGTGAATTCAGGTTGAATTAGTTATTACTTCCTGTTACAAGAACCACGTACGCGATTATGACTTTTAAACACGTTGCAGACGTCCTCCGATCCTTCGATCAATCGAATTGCACTCATGAAATCCAATAGGTGATCCATTATCGTCATCGTCGACTTTACACACTTCCTCCTGTTCATCCTCTCTCCCGCTTTCCTCATCCCTCAAAGGTCTCTTTCAAAATTCCATTCTTCAATTACCTACCCTCTTTTATTTTCACTATCCACACTTTTTTCACCCATGAAACTCCGTGACCAAGTCCCTCCTTACCTTAAGCCTTTTCGTCGAATTTGCATACTACAACTAAGCACAAAATCGATTCAAAATTACTACCATTCTTCACTTCACGGTACCCGTGTTTTCTAATCCGCTTTTACAGATGAAACCGGCATCCGTAATTCTTAGGGAACGAGTTTGTCAGAAAAACTGACAAACGTTGGAAAAATCGCGAAAATAATTAGAAAACTCACGAGGAAACGTCGAAGTTTAGGCCGACAAACAAATTATTGCAAACATTATACTACAACCAATCCTTATTATGGAATTTACTCCATAAATACAATTAGTTTATAGAGATTATTAAGAAACTGTTTAAGTATCAAAAGACGTCTTCTAAAATTTTTGCTTAAAATTATTATAATTAGTTCAATGCTTTTCCTCAATTCAATTCCTGACCTTTCCTATACTACACTGTTAAAAGTATCATTAAATTTAATGCACTTTACATGAAAAAGTAATACATTAAATTTAAGTTTTTCGTATATTGAACACATATCAATGAAAAATTTTTAACAGTGTAGTTATTAAAATCGAGAGGAAAACCGATTAACTTAATGACAACATTATTAAGCAAAAATGTCCAAACTGTCTTTTGCTTGGTAGTATTTATCTTTGCAATAATTTTAGTTGGCCTCCTTACATCGTGAACGCAAAGAGATTGAAAGGACCATAATCCATCAGTGTCCAAAGACGATTGGACCTAAAATCGTAAATTGCTCACTGCAAAAATGTTCAATCAATTGATTTGATTGAAAAAGAATCGCCTCTGTCACGCTAGTCATCATCACCCATCCGTTTCATGGCATCAAATTTATTGAACTCCAAGTAATTGTCTCGATAAAAATTAATGTTTTCCATTCGTTTACATCGATTAATACGGAATTAGTTATCGCATATTCGGCATATAATCTCTCTCATTCTCACTCTAACACTCTCTCTCTCTCTCTCTTTCTGTTTTGTCTCTCAATTTGCGTCCCTATTTATTTGTAAAATTAAAGGGACCTCGCCTATCTCTCTCTCTCTCTCTCTCTTCAATTAGCTAAACAAATTTCAGTAATCGCGAAGGAATACAACGACAACTTCGATTATTCTCCAAGTAATTTCAAATTAAATCCTCGAGTCTTGCCTTTTGATTTCTAGCTTCGAAGCAAGAATGAACGACTTTAGAAAATTGGAAATTGTCGTTGGAAAAGAGCTGCACTTTGCAGTTTGCAAAAGGAAAGAGAAAAGACGTAAGTAACAAAATCGATCGACGAATAACGTTCGCGTCGCCGTGGCTCGGCGGCGATAACAATAAATAAGAAAATCAGACAGAAAAAAAAGGAAAAAAAAGAAATAATAATAATAATAATAATAATAATAATAATAATAGTGAATCGACAAATCAGTACAATTCGAGTTCGTCTCCAGCTCGGAGGACGACTGATTAAGGACAATGATTGCAGCTGGACGGTAATTAAGCAACAATTAAAAAATGATAATAAATTTAAAAATCAAAGAAAAATGAAAGTCCGTTCGGAACGGGCATAACTCGAGGAGCACGTCGCTAAACGAAAAAAAATAAACGATGCTCTTTTAAAAAAAATTACTAACAAACGAAGAAATAAAGATTGTCTAACGGAAAAAGAATCATACAAAGATCACGTGGTATACAATCAGCGGTGACCCGTCGAGAAATTTTCTAAAAAAAATGCAGCGAAAAAAAAGAAAAACGGGGACGTGAATCGATCGAATGCCTCCGACGACTCTGTCCAAAACAGAACTGACGTCTTTTCCAAACGCTGCATCAAATGCGTGATTCGATCGGCAAACGCTAACGAAACAAACGATATTAAAAAAAGAAAATAGATCTAGCTAACAAAACGGTGAGTGAAGGTCGCCGGGCGCGACGAGTCCAGCTGCCTCAATTTGTTTCTTTCCTTCTCTTCTCTTTGAACGTTCCAAGAATTGAGCAGCTCTCGTTCTCGTATTCTTTATCTCGCCCGCGGATAAGCACGCACACACGCACCCTCTAGATGACACGAGCCAAGGGGTTCCACTTGACGAGCTTCCAACGAAACGGCTAAACAACCATAAGTAGTATATAATCGAGACATAAATTTGAGAAACGTGAGGTTTCAAGAGGTTGCGATCTTCAAATGGGACCCCTGCAACTTTACAAGTCGTGCGCCTCGAAGAGGACAAGCGGTTAATTGCACTTACTACATGAGAATGGGCCAAAAGACGAGAATTATCCCGGATCTCGGTCCGATTTTCTACCCCCGTCGTTTCCCATTCTCCTCTTCCCTCCTCTCCTCTCTCGTTCTCGTATCCGTTTCTTTAATTCTCTCGCAAAATCTCTCTAGTATCTCCACACGTGAACGTAGTATTACGAAACGCTAGTTGAAAAAATAAATGTGGCGTCGTACTTTCTGCGTAATATCGTATCATTCCCATGCGCTATTAATTATCACATTAGTAGTTTCGCGGATTCGAGACGGAGCTCGGTATTCATAGTCGGTACTTACTTTTAAGGTGGGACCTCAATTATTGATGTACTTAGTAACTATGTGTGCGTTCCAATGTATAAGTATACGTGTTTTATTTTACGCTTTACGCCTTTGTGAAATAAGAGTTATTTCAAGTAAATTACGAAACAGGCCTTAAACTTTTGCGGGTGAATATGCACTACATAATGAAAAAAACGTAATTTAGGGACTGGACACCGATGTAATGATTAATAATAATAAGCTGCACTAACTTCCAGCAATTTTAGGTAAGTGTCCAGTCCCTACTTAGTGGGTCCCTAACATAATTTAATGCACTCCTTGCTGCATTGTAAACGAAGCTGAATTCACAAATTAACGGCCAAGATATTTTCTCGATGACGAGCTTTGATAAATTTACAGAATATATGCACTGTACATAATTCCACCCGCAAAAGTTTAAACTCTGTACTTTCGTAATTTACTTGAAATAACTCTTATTTTAGTGTCACAAAGACGTAAAGCNCGAGAAATTTTCTAAAAAAAATGCAGCGAAAAAAAAGAAAAACGGGGACGTGAATCGATCGAATGCCTCCGACGACTCTGTCCAAAACAGAACTGACGTCTTTTCCAAACGCTGCATCAAATGCGTGATTCGATCGGCAAACGCTAACGAAACAAACGATATTAAAAAAAGAAAATAGATCTAGCTAACAAAACGGTGAGTGAAGGTCGCCGGGCGCGACGAGTCCAGCTGCCTCAATTTGTTTCTTTCCTTCTCTTCTCTTTGAACGTTCCAAGAATTGAGCAGCTCTCGTTCTCGTATTCTTTATCTCGCCCGCGGATAAGCACGCACACACGCACCCTCTAGATGACACGAGCCAAGGGGTTCCACTTGACGAGCTTCCAACGAAACGGCTAAACAACCATAAGTAGTATATAATCGAGACATAAATTTGAGAAACGTGAGGTTTCAAGAGGTTGCGATCTTCAAATGGGACCCCTGCAACTTTACAAGTCGTGCGCCTCGAAGAGGACAAGCGGTTAATTGCACTTACTACATGAGAATGGGCCAAAAGACGAGAATTATCCCGGATCTCGGTCCGATTTTCTACCCCCGTCGTTTCCCATTCTCCTCTTCCCTCCTCTCCTCTCTCGTTCTCGTATCCGTTTCTTTAATTCTCTCGCAAAATCTCTCTAGTATCTCCACACGTGAACGTAGTATTACGAAACGCTAGTTGAAAAAATAAATGTGGCGTCGTACTTTCTGCGTAATATCGTATCATTCCCATGCGCTATTAATTATCACATTAGTAGTTTCGCGGATTCGAGACGGAGCTCGGTATTCATAGTCGGTACTTACTTTTAAGGTGGGACCTCAATTATTGATGTACTTAGTAACTATGTGTGCGTTCCAATGTATAAGTATACGTGTTTTATTTTACGCTTTACGCCTTTGTGAAATAAGAGTTATTTCAAGTAAATTACGAAACAGGCCTTAAACTTTTGCGGGTGAATATGCACTACATAATGAAAAAAACGTAATTTAGGGACTGGACACCGATGTAATGATTAATAATAATAAGCTGCACTAACTTCCAGCAATTTTAGGTAAGTGTCCAGTCCCTACTTAGTGGGTCCCTAACATAATTTAATGCACTCCTTGCTGCATTGTAAACGAAGCTGAATTCACAAATTAACGGCCAAGATATTTTCTCGATGACGAGCTTTGATAAATTTACAGAATATATGCACTGTACATAATTCCACCCGCAAAAGTTTAAACTCTGTACTTTCGTAATTTACTTGAAATAACTCTTATTTTAGTGTCACAAAGACGTAAAGCGTAAAGTAAAACGTACACACATAATTACTAACGCATCAATAATCGAGGTTCCACTTCAAGGCGATCTTAAAAATAAGTAATGACTACGAATACCGGCCAGACTTGCCTATTGCACGGTGAAATCAAGAAACCGGCAAGATGGACACCGAGAACGGAAACAAAAAGAGGAAGAAAAGAAGAAAAAAAAGAAAAGAAAAAATAGAGAATTCCACGCATACCGCATACTCGCTCGTCGGCCCTTCGCTTGCTTAAATATACAATTCTTTCATCCCCCTCGGTTTTCGGATGACAAGCTCCTCGTCTCTCGCGCAGCTCGCAAGCATTATGTCGGAGACAACAGATATTCGAGATTTAATTATTCAAAGAAAAACCACGATCTCCCAAGCGTGACTCTTTCAGACGCCTCTAATTCGCCGCGAAAGAAAAACTAGATTAGGAGGTGAAGACGAAGGTCTAGGCACTAGAACGTAGAACTCTACCCGTATAGAAAACGATGACAATAATAGTAATAGTAATAATAATAATAATAATAATGATCCCGCGTGGCCGGAGGACGGCTCTCCCGGGAACAATTATAGATCTCAATGGTTGGTTATATCGATATCAGTTTTTTAAATATAATTATTTATAGTTGATGCTGTTTACGATAAATCTGATAACGAAGATTACGCTCGGCTTAGCCCTCCCGTTTATACGTATCTCTCGCGCGGACCTAGGCGCAAATAGTATTCCGTAATAAAAATAAGAAATATATATATGTCTATATATCATATATACGTATGTACATACACGTACTTTGCTTCCACTGGGATCTAAAACGTTCTCACGTCGAAAGAATCTACGTCTCGTGTTTTTTCTTTTTCGTTTTTTTTGTTTTTCATTTTTTACTTCGCTTCGTTAACGCCCTAGTAATAAATTAAGCGACATATATCGTTAATAATAGCCAGCGACGCGACTGGGGAAACCAAATTTACACGTTACTATTCCACCGAGTTCCGCCCCCTCGTTTTACTTCTTCCTATTTAAGAGCACGTGTACATGTAAATATGTAATTTGTATATGCATGCAATACGTGTTACACTTAAAGTTCTTTTTTTTTTTAATTTTCTCTCCTCCTCCTCCTCCTCCTCTCTTCGCGTCTCGTAATTAGGAATTCTCTCAGCGCGAGTGCTTATCCCTTTCTCTATACACGCGTGAACACATAAGCACACACAATTATTATACATACACTTATGTGTCCACGCGTTTTTTCATCTATATTATATCGGATTTATCTAATATTCATGCGTGATCTGCTTCTAGCGATTTCGTCAAATCGCAGCAGGAAAGTATAGTCGGAAAGAAACGAAACGTTCGAGTTTTGCCAAATTCTAAAAGAAACTTCTACTCAAATCAAGCCAGATTCTAAATACTCAGATTTCGGGGAAACGTTCGTTTCTCTCTTTACCCACGCATGTACAGTATATAATAATATTAAACGATTTCCTTCCCGTTTCGTACGATTATGCATAAATGATT
>SMSR01016141.1:0-21972 GCA_019453355.1 Ceratina japonica | reverse complement strand
ACCTACCGACTGGTTCAATGCGAAAGACTCCGTCCGTGTCGCGGATCACTCTGAGCTTCGAGATGTTCAGATCTATGGGAATTGGTCCTGGCGAAGTGATATTGTTCGGTGGACGATCTTCGTTCAATCGCAACGATATGTTTTCCAAGTATATCTACAAAGTAGACACGAGAATTTAGCATAGAATAAAACTGATTCGTTATAATGTAATAATATGATTAGACGAGATTTCGTTTACCTGTAATGGTATCGGTTTGGGTATGATCTCGTCTTCGATCAGGTCTGTGAGCCCGGTTATCGAGCTCATCGACAAGGACATGGATATGTTAGTAACTTTCACTTCCAATTTGTCTTCGAACAGGTCCAGAACGCTCTGTTTGTTATGCAGGTCGATGCCGGGCGCATCCGCTCCTTGCTCGGTCGCGTTCTGATTCTGACTCCGAGACACGTGCATATTTTTACTGTTTACCGTCCGGCTCGCTTGTGACAGTCTCCAGGAGTCCGACTTGGACTTCAAGCCGTGGTCCAGTCGAATCTTGATGCAGGATCTGCAGTTCGAGTCTGAGGGCAGCTCGAGCCAGCCTCTAGATCGGGCACTGAATTTTGTCTGATAAACAAAAATTGTCCGTAGATTAATTTATATAAAATTCACACGTTCGTATATCAATTTAATGTATTTGTATGCTTCTACGAAAATTGATTTATTCGGTTCTGAAATTCTTAGCATTTTTCATTTGGAAATGAAAATAAATTAAATTGCGAACTCCGAAGGAAGAATCTCAAATGCGAAGCTGACTTTAATACTGATTTCTTAGATCCACGTAATACATAAGAGAATATATGTATTATTATTTTTATCAATATATTCAACAGCTTTTAAGAAAGATATATCTATTCTCGTTATGCTTAATTAGATAATAGCAATTTATAAAAATTACACATATACTTGTATAATTGCACTCAGAAGCTTCTCAAAGTCATTCCAAACTAAGCATTACTTCATGCCACAGAAACTTGTTACAGTTTCGATACACTTATTATCAAATCAAAAGTTAAAAAGCTTTCAAATCTTTGGAAACCAAAAATGCTTAGATAATCCGCTTATAAATCATGGAATATATTGTCTGCTTATGCAACTCAAAGACTCAATAAAATACGTCGCCTACTCTACAAATGTATTTCTCAATCAATCGTCGATTAATCAAATAGTCAGTCGAACGATTCAAGTATTCCAAGAGTCACTTTTAAGACGCAGGGAATAAAAACTCTGAATAAGTCGACAGAAACATTTGTGCAAATCTGTGAAACGTTTCCGTATTCAACATTTGTACAGTAGAGCGACTCTTTCCGAGGAATAAGCATGCAACGAAATGTACAAATAGTACATGGCGTTTAATACAAATAAATATATAAGTTGTTCTTGCCAATACCTTCCTCTTGACCTGCCACAAGTGCCACATAAAAACATTCACAAGAGAAGGAGAGACGCAGGAGAAGCATGCAAAAAAGTTAAAAGACAAACATTGTATAAATACATATAACAGTATAAAAATGTATTGTAATGTAATGTGATACTTATATAATAAATAGAAGCTAGAAATGAAATCGGAACGTTCTGTGGCACGGAGAGATATGTAACTGGGAACCGAACGACGTTAATTACCGGTACATAAAAAATAGAATATTGTACAAAGCCGGAACACGTTTCTTTAAACTGCGTTACTGTTTCAGTGTATTTGAGATCATGTACCCGCCGAACACGGACTGTGTAATGGATATATTATTGCTATAAAACTCGTGTCAATCGGATGTCAACTTTTTACACAAACAAAAAGCACTTTGTACATGTGTGAATAAAAAAAAAGAAGAATTAAAAACCTAATAAATTACCGTACGGAAGAAGTACTAACAATACAATATTTCAATTGCAGCGGTATCGAAAAATCTTAGTTGAAATCTATTTTAGATTAAAAGTAGCGTATCGTATATGTAATTTGCAAACAAGAAGTTTAATATCGTGGGAGTCGGCGAAATGATTCGTCCTACCTGAAACTCGTCCCATGGGATGGACGAACATTCGTCGTTACCGATGTTCGCGACTTGAACCTTGATCGTCGACTCGTACCCAGAGGATTGTTGAACAAACTCGACTTTCGACAATTTAAACGTCGCCATGGACACCTAAAAATCGTTCGATTAATCAACGTCAATCGTCAAGCTTCGTCGAACAATCGGACTTACGATATCCTTGCGTTTGCAAACGCTGTCCATCGATTTCTCGCTCTGCGTGTCAGGCGTTTCTTCGACGACCTCGCTGGCCTCCTCGACAGCAGTTATCCGAATCGAATTATCGACGGTGAACATCGCGTCCAATTTCTCCTGATCTTGAAGGCTTATCAGAACGTAATTCTCGCTGTCAGAGCTGACGTCGCTTCTAATAGACATAGTGTCACTGCTGCCGTCTTCCGGGGAAGCCTTAAGAGCCGAATCGATGGAAGTCATCAAATTGCTGAATCCCTTTTTCATAGAGGACAGGCCGACGTTGAAATTGTTAGGAATGAACGGCGTGGTCGACGCCGAATCGCCTTTCCCGTGTTTATGCGCGGCATCGGCGGCGTATCGTAAACTAGGCAACGCTTTCTCCTCTTCGATGCCAACGACGCACTGTTTCTCGTGCATCGCGTTGCCCATTTGATCGTGTTTGTTCGTGCCGTTCTGCTTGAACGTCACCACGGTTTGAGACGGATTAACGGGATGCATAAAGTCCATAGATAACATCGACGATACGTCGCTCTGCGGCGTTACTATGTCGGTACTTATGTTGATCTTTTTACTGGTGCTCTCGATTCGCTCGGTGTTCTGCCACGGTATAGACGAGCCCGGGAGGTCGTCGGCTATGCTAGACGAATCCGGCATCACCGATTCCAGATCGCCGCCGGAATTCTCTTTCCCGGGGGTGTGCGACGGCATGACGAACGTCACTTCCACTTGCGGTATCAGCGCGCCGATCACGAGCGAACTGTCCGAGTCTATGTTCAATATCTTATTCGAATCGATGGTCAAGTAGGTCGCCATTTCCGACAAGATCTCCGACAGTCTCAGCAAGAACAGATACTGGTAATGATTTATTTGGACGCTAACTAGATTGCTTATGTACGCCAGGCCGTGGATGTCGGCGGCAGAAGACTTCGCCTCGGTCGAGTCTTTCTCCGACGGCTTCATCGACACGTAGCACCACAGTGTTAGAGGAAACGCGTCGAGGAACGGCACGGGCCGGTTCTGGCCGACCGCCCTCGCGCCAAGGAAGTCGCCCCAAACTGGCTCCAGATTACAACACCAAATGTCCTTCGCTTCGGTCCATAAAAGTTCTCGATGCAACTGGCGGACCAGCTCGTTCACCGAATTACTCGTGAAATTAGGAGGTGGATAGCGGATGTTATCCGTACCTGAACAATAGAAATAAATATAGGATGTAAACAAATATATGGAATTTTTAAGAGACTTTTACCTGCGCAGTGAGCCAGGAATTTGTCGGTCAACACGTGAAAGTCCTCGGAACGATTCGGGAATTCTGTACCGAAGAACATTTGACCCATCTGGAAGGCGTTCAGACACTGCGCCAAGTCCGCCCTCGAAGACCTCTCCATAGAACGAACGTTCGTTATCGACGCTCTCGACGTCTGAATGTGCAGAGATTTCGGCCTGTCTTTCTGATTCGGATAGTCTTGCTGGCTCTCAAAGACTACCTGAAAGTGACAATCAGATCGTAAGCCCTGTCCTTGTGTTATTCACTATACCTCATTAAATAGAATGATATCTCGCTTACCCTTGGAAGTATGGCTTCGATCTTCACGTCAAAGTACATTAAGTTTGTGGAAGAATACGTTCCTTGCTTATCCTTATTCGTTATTAAAGAATGATAGAGATTCAAGCCGAACGAGTTGAACCATAAACAGGAGCAGACGTCAAAGTTCACTTGGATGGGATTCAGTTGTACGTAGAATTTCGGTGGTGGCACTGAACGCGAAATACGTTAAATCGTCGATTGATTAAAAACACTGATCGAAATGGATTTATTTACCTACATGGAAATGTGATGTCTCCTGGGTAATAGTAATACGTGAATTCTGCGTGGAGGATTGTGACGTCTTCCGGAAGACAAAACCTGTCTCTGTCACCTGAGCAGAACAAAGTTCGATAAAATACAATGCAATTGTGTAGCCTGCCGTACTTTCGTCAATAACATACATGCGTCACGGATATACTCCATACAATATTAAGAACAATTCACATAATGTTATATAATACATACAAAATGCAAACTGTGACGATTGTACGAAGTATAAACGATGTATATATGTCCCTGTTACGATTAAACGTTTCGTTCTGGCGTTCGGAAGGTAAACTATTCTATCACACTTCGACTATACCAGGACCGTCTGGATTAATTACACATAACTATCCGTTCGTTTTGCAACTGCTGTTAAAAATGTTTCTTGCACCAAGTCTCACATCAACGCTAAATTAGCACACATACTGGCACGTGGCGACAAAGCAACGAAATCAGTCTCAAAACACGTTTCGAACGGTGTGTCCATGATGCGATATTAATGTAAACGTACTACAACTATTTTTGTAATCTGTACCTGCTGCATGTTTCTTCCTTGTTTGAGCTGTGCAATTATTAAACGAAACAATTATTCACATTATCAGAACGCTTCAGAGATCATTTTTTTCTTGAAAAAAGAAAAAACGAACCCTAGACGAATCAGAGTAACGAGCCGCGAACCGACGTACCTGTGGCGAATTCTTTCGGCAACGGGTTACGGGACGTCGTCGTCACTTTGTACAGGGTGAAGTCGTCGATTCTTATTATAATGCAGGTCGTCATTAATTTAGCCAGCTGTTCCAAGATATAATTCTTCACTGGATTCCCGCTGGGGTGCTGCGACTTTTTCTGCTCCTGGCCAGCCGCGTTCGCGTTCTGGGATTGATTAGCTTTCTCCACGTTTTCTCCCGCGCCTTTCGCGTTATTCACTAAAACAAATATGAGACGTTCAATGAGTACAGGTGTACGTTCGTTATATTACTTCAGTTCGTACGAACCTGGGGCGTTCCCTTGGCTTCTCGTCAGGGGAGAATGCTGCGTTCTCCCGGAATCAATGAGATCCATGAATTGGCTACGGAAAGAGCTCAAGGATTGCTGTAACCATTGGCTGTGAGGTGTAGCGTTCTCTTTGTACTTGACCCAATGCTTTCTATCGGCCATTGCCAAGTGATATGGATAATAGTCGACTTGAAATCTGACTAGGGAAATTTGCAACGCACCGCCGTCCTTCAGATCCGGATGAGAAGACCTCCCATCTGAGCGCAAAGTAATTCTCTCGTCATTCTAATCGTATATCATCTACCCCGTTCTAATCGTGTTAATTAATAAAGAGATTTGCACTGACTGCCGGGATCGTCGCACAGGTGTAAATCAATTCTTTGGCAGAGGAAATGATACGAAGTTTCCACGACGTCGTACTTGGCGAAGAATTTCGAGATCAGAGTGGTGTGCTGGCTCTTCGACCTCGACTGCTGAGATACTTGCGCTTGATACTCTGGCAATACCTTGAAAATTCGAGCAAACGTTTAGTCGGATCAGAGGAACAATTACATATTTCCGTTTCAATTGAAAATTTATAGACCTCTAGTTTCCTAGCCGCCTTCGTTTTACGTTCTAAAATTGTAGCTTTTTCTATGAGACCTCCTAAGGAGTCGATGAAATGGAGCGCTGCCTTCAATTGTGAATCGGTTAAAACCCAGAGGAGGTCGTCTAAAATAAGAATCAGTCTTGACCCCATGACAAAACAATCTGTAAACATATGTACAAATTAATATCGCGTGATCACGTGTCGGATAAGAAGTATAAGACGGAGTTTTGACCTGATATTCTTTTCTTGATAATGATCCGGCATCTCGCTTGATTCGTAAGTAAACGTAACGGCGTTAGGTTCTTATCTTTAGTACTTTGTGCTTCTATCCTGACCGTCTGCCATTCTAATTCCTTAAAGATGAGTAACTGCCCGCGGTCGGGATCCTTCACTCTGGTAGTTCTCAAGTCGCATCTCTGCCACGTCGGAGATTTCGATTCGACAACGATGCGATTCATCTGACAAACAAATAAATTCCCGAATAAACGCACAACAGATTCTCGAAGAAACAAAAGAAAACTGAAGCGGGACGCTCACCTGAACTGAAGCAATAAATGCGGGACTCTTAAACGTAACCGACACCGTATTAACGGTCACCGTTATACCGTCAATTACTTTTTGTATAAAAGAATATTTCCCGGGTCCTGTATATGAGGATAGTCCTTGCGGGGAAGTCAAATCCCTTAAGTCTTCGCATGTCTCTACTTCTATGTGAACTTCATCCAAACTCTGCAAACGTCGGACGCTGGTTAAACCCCGTCGAACATGCAGTTACATAACGAATACATAATTCATACGCTCGTACCAAAAGAATAGGAACACTTCTCAGCTTGGTCCATTGTATACGGAACGAAACTTTGTTGCACCAAGCGTTTGTTAATCTAAGCCACGACGGCAGCTCTAATAAATCTGTTAAGACCGTTTCGTCGAGTTCCAGGTTCGTCAGTTCGCCTTCTCCCTTGAACGTACTCAAATTTATTTTGTCCGCCGACAAATTCTTGGTAAACCTAAAACGTCATAAAAATGTAGTGAAGAATATAGTGTACAGTCGACGAACCGCGAATGACACAGTTCTCTTTTTATAGCAAATTCGATTTGATGCGCTTATGCTCGAATTAAGAGCGATTTAAAGCTATTATCTGACAATCGTCGCGTTAAGAGTTGTAGAAAAGAAACTAAAAGTAATGATCGATAATTCGAAGAAGACGATGCGAATTTGACGAAGTAGGACGTGGACGTTGCTTAACGAGTTTAATATCTAGAATTGGCCCGTTGATAATGGTCGTACAACTTTTTTAATTGCACGTAGAATCGGAGATAAGGAGCGAGACATATAATTAACGGTCCGGGCCGTATAAATACCTGGACAGATGTTTCAGGAGTTGCTTTTTTATTAATGACACCATCTTTCCTCGATTACTTTCAATTGGCCTCTGCGATCTCCGATACGCGTTTCAACATGGTTAATTTGACACTAGACATTTGGTGCTGCGAACGACGTCCCGTTCATACATGCCACGATTGTTCACCACGCAGCTTTCGACTTTCGACTCAAGTAGTCAGTGAACTGCTGCTCGATGCACGACCACGACGACCGCCGCTAAATTTCTAATTTCTCTCCTTCACTTTTTCTTGCATTTTTTATTCCGCTGAAACCTGTATTCGGTCTCGGCGTCGATTTCTCGGCAGGCAAACGAAGGCTCCGTCGCTCATATCGTAATAAATATGATCGCACCGTTCGCTATCGAGAGACGCGGAGGAAGCGGCGCTTGCTCGATGGTACATACCGCGACCTTATAATCCACTCGACTCGGGGATCAGACCTTTTTCTTAAATTCTAATTACCGTTTCTCCGCTTCCTTCTAATATAAAAATAACACGAAATCAAAATGATATATATGATATATTCTTTTATTTCAAATGTATATATATTCAATATCACACAGTTTTCACGAAAGGCACATTATTTACATCCACAGCCAAAGATTATGGCATACAATTTCAATAACAATAATAATAATAATATACCTGTCCTAGTTTAAAAGACGCGAACCCTAGGCAGTCTTCTTCTTGAGCAATGAACAATATTGTACTTACGCACTACAATAATTGTATATACATACATGCTGTAAATACAAAGAGTAACTATTCATATATATAATCGCGTACAAAATGGTAATAGAAAAATCGAATGTAGCTATAACTCGTTAAGAACTAACAAAAGGTGTGCTTGTACTTTTGTTATCGGGTCGTCCCAAAATCATCGAGTCCAGACATTCCCTACGGTACGTCCTCTTCATTTTATTATAAACCTCGTACGACGAACTCGATGATTAGACATTTCAATGAACCTATTATCGAAAGGAGCGACGATCAAGCAGCGAGCTGGCGACGTCTACTCAATTCGTGATCTATTAGAACGGATATGTCCGGATGACGATGGAGTATCGTCGTACAATAATTGACGGTTTGGCTCGGGTCCGCGCCGGCTTTCAGCAGCAGCCTCACCGCGTTCACGAAACCGCTCTCGGCGGCCACTTGGAGAGCGGTCAAGCCCTCCGTGTTCAGTTTCTCTAACTGGGCGAGGGGCGATGTGACCAACAAAGAGACGGTCTGATGGAAGCCCCTGCCGGAGGCCAAATGCAACGGCGTGTTCCCACCGGCGTCCTGCACGCTCGGGTCCTCCCCGTGCTCGAGCAGCTTCGCCACCATGTCCGCGTAGTTTTTTCTCGAGGCAATGTGCAGCGGCGTCTCGCCGTAACGCGACTTGATACCGGTCGGCGTGTGTGCCACGAGCAAAAACCCGGTGTTTAAAGCGCCGCACTCGAGACACTCGTGCAGAGGAGTCTCTCCCCTGTCGTTCTTCAGCGAAGCGTCCGCGCCGGCGGCCAGCAACGTCTTGATCAACGACTCGATTTCCGTCCTGTGATTATTATCTGTAAAATACAAAGCAAGCAAGCGTTTCAGAGGCTTGAAACGTATTTTCGACTCCGCTACTTTCCCCGACTTCGTTATACATATATGTATATATAAAATTGTACCGAAAATAGTGGAAGAGGCTAAAATATGTAGCGCGCTGCGGCCTTGATGGTCTTTCGCGTTAACGGGGCCGGCGCGCGCCAATAAATCCAGCGTTTCCAGGGCCGCCTCGAAGTTGTGGTGCAGATTCTTGGCCCCCTGCGCGTGAGCTAATTGCCGCGTCAATATGTGCAGCGCGGTCAGGCCGCCGCCGGCCTCCTTCACGCCCGCCGGACAGCCGTGTTTCAGCAGCTCCGCGACGAATTCGTACACGTTCCCAGGCCCTCCGTTCAGAATCACTCGGTGAAGCGCCGTCTCGCCGCGCGGAGACCGCACAGCTGCGTCGCATCCGTTCTCGAGCAGCAAACTGGAAATTTCGCCAAACGACACGATAAATACACATGACGATATACAGTTATATACGGTTACATCTAATCATTTTTTCCCGGGTTCCTATTTCGATGAAGTAAATTTTTGGGTCAATTCAATTATAGTATTTAAGGGGCTGTATTGATGTGGTAAAAATGTTAGGTGATTTAATTTCATTCGATGAAAGGAAAAAATTCTGAACGACGGACTTCCAAGAATCTGTCGAATTCTTTCGCTGGCGCCGAAAAGGCGAACATTTGGCAACGGCATGGCAAGAAAAGTGCCTCGTAAGAACATTATTCTTCACGGGTAAGATTTCGTTCGAAGGAAATGATTCACAAATGCTTCATCCGCACTAATAATCCGCTCTGTATAGATGTTTCAAGCATTCGTCAGCGTTCTAAAATTCGTTGAAATTAGAAATCACGATAAAAACGCCCAAATAAAAAAACATGTATTTGATACGAACAAAAGTACGTGTATTACATTTGCTAATAAAAAAATGATAGATTTTTAATTATTTTATACTGCTAATATTAAAACGTTGATATTTACGATCAGTATAAATATAAATATAGTTATACGTATGTACTGACCAAGTATCAGAGGGTTGCGGGTTTCTTTAGAAAAAGAAAAGAATGCCGAGGGACTTTTTACCTGAGGATAGGCAAACAATGATGGGTCGCGGCCACCAGCAGGGGTGGATCACCCGAAACATTCCAATCCGGTTCGTCCAGGTTTTGTACAGCCCCAGCGGCGAGAAGCCCCGCGACGCACTTGGAGTCCCCTGCGCGCACCGCCTCATGAAAATTGAGTTCACCCTCCGGGTCGTACGTCTCCTCCCGGTCGTCCCATAAATTCTCGGCTTCACACGATCCGTTGCAGGGCTCGTGAAACGAGAGGCTGCTCGTATCCGTCACGATGCCATCGACGGAATTCTGTAGTTCTTGTAACTTGAAACTGTCCTTAGAAACCGAAGAGTTTCCACGTGTTCCCGACGACGCCGCCGCCTCTTGGACGGTGTCATCCGTCGATACGATTAATCCGTTTTTTAACGCGTCGCTTTTGACTTCGATCGTTTCGCTATTGGAAACGTTTTCACTCTTTACCGAAACTTCCTCGGTTAATTCTTCACGTTCTCCTTCGACTTTCTCTCCGACCTCCGACGACGATTCGCTTCTGGCCGGCATTCTTTCCTGGCCCTCCTCGCAAACCTGACCACCTGTTGCGAGTTTCATTGTTTCCGGCGGCGAATTAGACTCGGTGCTCTCCCCGGCTCGTTCCTTCTTGTCCTCGAACGTTTTATCGACTATCGTTTTCTCCGCGGCGGCGGTGGCCTCCTGCTGCTGCTGCTGCTGGCCGACGGTATCGTTTGCGTAAGCAGCGGTCATCGCGACGATTGTTCCCCGCCTTTTAATTGAACCCGATTCCCCGGCAATTGGCCGAACGGCTTTTAACAACAGGAAGGAGGATCGAGTCTCTCACGCCGTGATCCACTTTACCCGAGACTCATTCCCGGCCGCACACTCGTTCTCCTCCTCTTCTATATACCAGTCAAAGCACTTTCCCGATGCTCTCCGTATAATTGGCCGTCATATACGACAGGATCGGATCGAGGTCCGTACGTGCGGAATACGAATTAGAAATGGTGGCGGCGGTGCCGTGATCGTACGTGCGTAAAACCGATTACCCGACGGATCACGGGTACGTGACTGTGAAAACTAAGCACTGCCTGCCTCCACTCGGTTCTGCTTCTCTGCTGCCCGCTTTCGCTGCTCTCCTCCTTTTCTTCTCAACTTCCCCACTTTTGCCTCTTACCTCGCCCCACCGCTCGTTCCTCGTAAACCCATAAGATAAGAACCATCATCCTCCTGCACGGTGCATCCCGATCCCGATACTCGTGCATCGAAATCCGGCTCAATTTTTTCCAAATACGCACGCCTCATACATAAAATCGAAACTAGAAATATGAATACATGCACAAATATATGTACGCATCCTTCGTGTGAATATTTTCGATTTTTTTCTTCGGCGATGGAAATTCCGCGAGTCGTCGAGTCGCATTCCAGAGTCAATAAAAATTCTGTCTCCGTTATTATATATATTCTTTCATGCATTTAATCCGCATCTNTCAACTTCCCCACTTTTGCCTCTTACCTCGCCCCACCGCTCGTTCCTCGTAAACCCATAAGATAAGAACCATCATCCTCCTGCACGGTGCATCCCGATCCCGATACTCGTGCATCGAAATCCGGCTCAATTTTTTCCAAATACGCACGCCTCATACATAAAATCGAAACTAGAAATATGAATACATGCACAAATATATGTACGCATCCTTCGTGTGAATATTTTCGATTTTTTTCTTCGGCGATGGAAATTCCGCGAGTCGTCGAGTCGCATTCCAGAGTCAAGAAAAATTCTGTCTCCGTTATTATATATATTCTTTCATGCATTTAATCCGCATCGTCAAAATTAAATAACGCATTAATTGTTGTAGGTCCAAAGCTGAAATCATTTTCCTTGTTCTCGTATTTCAATTATAAGTATTAAGATCCTCGGACCTGTAAAAATGCGATGGTGATTACAAACGTTGAAACGAAGCTTCCGCGACTTGAAAATAATAATTATATATCGAAACAAAAGTATAAAACGACCGCCGCGCGCGAGGTACATAATTAATCAAGGCACCGTAGACAGCTGTGTGCCTTTAGCATGATTTTATTGATCGTACATATACATGACCCTGGTACATGTATACGTATAGTTATTATTCAACTTAAACATACATTGGAACTTGATAAATTATCGCATTGACATCGGCGTATAAATAGCTGAACGAACGTTTCTCGTTGAAAGATGAAGTTGAATTATTTATCGTAGGTGATCGCTAACAGGGATGATGATGATACACGTGTATAAGTAAATACGTTTCGAATACACACACAGAGACGTGACGGGCAATCGATAGAAACTAGTCTCTTGGAACAGCTTAGTCGTAAGTAACGAAGAATAGTAATTAGCAACGTAAAAAATAATTTCCATACAGGTGCCGATCGCGCGCGATCATGACATGGTAGATCTAGATCTAGATTTGGTCCTGCACGGGCTGCGGTCCCTCGACGCGGCCCCTCGCTCGCCCCGGTGCTTCTCTTTCTGGTCGGTCTTACGCGAACGGCCGCGAGACGGGGACCGGGATCTCGACCTCGTCCCGCACCGCGACGTCGACGACGAGACGTCCCTCGACCCGTGCCTAGACCCGTACCGCGACGTCGACGTGGAAACGTCCCGCGACCTCGACGTCGAGTTGTTCCTCGACCCGTTCCGTGACCGTGACCTGGACCCGTACCGTGACCTCGATATAGATTTCGACCTGCAGCGAGATGAGAACAGAAAACGGANCGCGGCCCCTCGCTCGCCCCGGTGCTTCTCTTTCTGGTCGGTCTTACGCGAACGGCCGCGAGACGGGGACCGGGATCTCGACCTCGTCCCGCACCGCGACGTCGACGACGAGACGTCCCTCGACCCGTGCCTAGACCCGTACCGCGACGTCGACGTGGAAACGTCCCGCGACCTCGACGTCGAGTTGTTCCTCGACCCGTTCCGTGACCGTGACCTGGACCCGTACCGTGACCTCGATATAGATTTCGACCTGCAGCGAGATGAGAACAGAAAACGGAGTGAGCATCGCAAAACGATAATTGTATAGAAATGCCTGAAACTTGGAATTTCGTAGCTAGCTCGTTAATCTAAGACTATCGTTGCATGTGAATTCCTTTTCTTTCCTGTATGCTCGTCGTGGAATGATTGGGCTTGCAAAAATCGTGACAAGTACCCAGGAAAACTATAATAATAATAATAATAGTAGTAGTAGTAGTAATAATAATAATTTATGTACTTTGTATTCGTTCGCACGCGTGAAAATGACTGCAATAATTGATGGACTGTTACTTTTTGCTTAAATGTCAATATACAAGTCCCAATTTGTTACAAAACGTATATCGTGAGCTCCCAAACGTTATACGACACGAATATATATTATAATGATAGAGAAATAATATATTAAATCTGTTCCGGTACGTACAGTTATTTGATTAATCGTATGTACCATATTTCACAGCTGTTCGTGGCACAGTTGTAGAATATGGGTATACCAAGAGTGCCGACTAAGGAGGGAACAGATGAGATTGCACAAAAGTCGGACAGGTGGACGAAGAGTGGCTAGACGGTAGTTACACTCGGAATCGTTCTCTCTCTTTCTCTCTCTCTCTCTCTCTCTCTCTCTCTCCCTTTCTCTCGTTAGTTTAAGTCGTGATAATTTTGCGGCGGTAATAAAGAGAATTGAAGAATATCGGGGAGGATACCAGTGTGGCGTCGACGTGCAAAAACTTTCGGTTTAAGGCGATCTCAGTGGTCGTTAGAAGTATTGTAGTGTGCGGAGAACTAGCCACTCCATCGGCCGCGTTCGTTTTCCCCTCAATTGTGCTTGTGGAGCGCAGAGAGATCGAACCAGAAGTACGCGTTGGTAACGCTATTGCTGTAACTACGCAGTATCACAAAGTGAACCCCGAGGCGAATCTCACGAGAATCTCGGTAGCGACACATTTCTCATGTGTACAGCTGCCTGTTTCAGCTGGGTCTCCTATAAAAATGTGTCAGTATATTACATCGGAATCGTCCTTCGCAATCGCAACCGCTTTGTCTTTTTTTTTTTTTTTTTAAATATCTAGCATTGTACGCAAAATCTTCCTATCGCAATTTGATTCCAAGAGAACACAAAGTCAAGCTTATCGAATTTTACTTAGGCCTTACAAATGCGTCTCTGCTTTCGGAAACGTTAACATTTGAATCAATTCCATTGTACATTTAAGCATAGATGAAGTCAAGTCAAGTTCTGCGTCTCGTATATATATTTCTTGCTTACTTGTCTAAGGCTTTTTTGCATGCCATAGAATGTAGATAGGAGAAAGGGCGCGCGCGTCTCATACTTACCTCTTTTTGCGGGCACTTCTGTGTCGTTGACAATTTCTAGCATAATGACCTCTTTCACCACATTCATAACATCTGTCCTCGGGGTGGAACAGTCTTCCGGCTCCTCTTCTGAAATGACCTCTGTCTCTCAGTCTTCTTCCGTTCGACGGTTCCACGCGGGCTCGCCGCCCGCAAATCGTTCTTCCGTCCAGTCCTCTAATAGCGTCTTCGGCGTCTCTGGCGTCTTCGAACTCCACAAAAGCGAATCCAGGCGGATTTCTAGCCACCCACACGTTCCTCAGAGATCCGTAATAAGAGAAAGCATCTTCCAGCTCTTGTTTCGTCGCGCCGCTTCCCAGGTCTCCCACATAGACTTTACACTCCGAGGGATACCTGGACATCTGAAGGAGAAACATAAATTCGACGTACATTTTCTGAATAACATTTCAATCAGTGAAACGTCCAACGCGTGTGACACGGCGAGATGTACGACGCGCAATTAATTAAAGGGTAAATGAATAATGGATTCCCCGCGGAACATGCATTATTTTTAACAAAACAATCTTTTGAAAAATGAAATGAAATCGGTTACAATTTAATTTGTGTTATACTTGCGCAAATACCTTATTCATTGTCGCCATTTGTATATACTGAACGTCGTTCAATGAAAAAATAGGTGATACAAAGTTTCAGTTTATCATCTTGGAGAAAAAAAAAGTGACTTAGTGTATCTCGCCGAAATGCGCCGAAATGTGGGGATGACTCTTAAAGGCTGATTTCCAAACAACGTCTTATCATATGCGTGTATGTGTGTCGGCGTTGGTGTGTTCTGTCTGTTCGAATTACAATTGATATATTATTTGATATATGTAATCTACAAAATTACTTTGATTACTACCGTAGCACTGAAAGGTGTTATCTCCGCGTGACAATACGTACAATTAATGTAATTCATGAGTACACGGACACACAGTTTGTACAGCGTGAAGTTGTCCACTATCGATGTTGGAGTCGATGGAGTCGATTTAAATTCCCAACTCCAACTTCAGGAATAAGAAGGATTGAAGGAGGTTAAAGTAATCAAAGCTGTAATCGTCGTTGTTGACAAAGTATCTAAAATAATAATAACACAAACTTAGGTTTATGTATAATTTCGTGTGTATGAGTGATGTAAGGATCTAAAGAACGAATGCTAGTGAAAAGCTCGTTTAATTAACGTTTGGATTGTTATAATCGAGCAAATGGCTATTAAGAAAGCGCAGCGTGCACGTGCACCGTTGCGGCGGAAACCTGTTCTCAAGTTGAAAGATAAGGAGCGACAGAAAGTGACTGAGAATAATGTCGGAGACAAGAAAGCTGTGGTCATCGCGCAGGAAATTAAATTCGCTCGTTTACTGTCGAGCAAGGACAAAGTGGTTCGAGACAGAGTTTTGAAGAATTTGAGAAAATGGTTAACGGTCAGGTCGCAGAGTACCTTTGGTAAGATTCCTGTTCTTATTTCTAAAAGTATGACTATGACATTTCAATTTGTTGACGGTAAAAGTTGATACGTTACTGTTTGTTTCCAGCGTTTACGGAATCAGACTTCGTGAGACTATGGAAAGGTTTATTTTACTGCATGTGGATGTCGGATAAACCTCTAATTCAGGAAGAATTAGCGGAATCTCTTAGTAAAATTGTACATTGTTTTAAAACTAGAGACGTAGCACTGCTTTATACAGAATGTGCGTTGAAGACGTTGGGTATCGAATGGTTCGGTATAGATCAATATAGGCTAGACAAATTTTCTATGGTAAGCGTCGATCGATATTCCTTCCCAGAATTATACGATTCTTAAAACGTTTTTTATATCACGATTGTTTATGCGATTTTGTTGCAGTTAGTTAGAAGAATAATTCGACAGACTTTCGAGAAATGTAAAGGACAATCGTGGGACGTCAAATGGATTAAAGGTTTTTCTGAGATACTTGAAAAACTGTTTAAGCACCCGAAAATATGTCTCGGTTACAATATGCACATAACAGATGTGTTCCTAGAAGAACTTTCAAAGGTCTGACGTCATTTTTAAATAAATATTTTGTTTGTTAATTAATTTAGTATTGAGAATCTTTGGATTCGATAGGTCAGTGGTGGAGACTTGCCGGAAGACGTAGTCACGGAACTCGTTAAACCTTTTATCGAATTCCTTGTACCTATGGAAGACGAGAGGCAAATTAGGTTTATCATGACAAACATTTTTAGATACTTAATTTTCCAATCGGACGTCGGCATGGATTACACGGAGAAATTCGAAGCTTGGAAAAAAGTAAGAAGCGACGACATTCTTATCACTTCAAATTTTGTTTAACATTTTTGACAAACGACTTGAACGACAATTTCTAGGCTGGCTTTCCCGCTGGTTCGATCGACGCTGTGGAAAAGATTGATTTGTCGGACGAAGAAGAATTCGACGTGAACGAAACTAGAAAGTCTGAAGAGAAACAGTCTGCTTCCCGAAGCAGAGAAACGAAACCTTTGGATCCAAGGGCTGGTAAAGTGAACGTCGAATTGCCGCAAATACCTTTCAACGCGAAGGACATAGCTGCTTTGTTAGATCAATTCAAATTTCATCCTACGTCGACGACCAAATCTCGCAGACAAATACGTCGTCTCGTCAAAGAGTAAGTCGCTACGAAAATAGAAAAACGGACGCTAGAAATCAATGTTTTTTTATTGAACTATGTTTGTAGATTTACCGAACTCGCGCGAGGTAGAATGCCGTTGGGTATGAAGGAGGTGGCCGTGCCGGAGAAGTCGAAGAAAGCGATGGATTCGAAATCGGCCGCGATACGACTTTTGAAATTCGAGCAGGAACTATATTCGGATAAACTGCATAAAAAGCGTAAACGGAAAAAGGATGACCGATTGACGGAGGAGAAGGACGTTGAATTCAGCGAAGAGGAATTGGGAGATTCCGAGGACGAGAATTACGTTCAAGTACACGAAAACAAAATGAAAAAGAGAAAGACTAAACATAAATTAAATGGTAAATTGGTAGTTGCAAATACAGAAATATCAGATGACGACGAAATGGACGACGAACTCGTCTCGAAGAAAAGGAAATTGAAAAAGAAGAGAGTACAAAGTGACGAAGAAGAAACTACGAAGACAGACGCGGACAGTAAAACCGGATCGAAAAATTCGTCCTCGATCAAAGAAGTTGACAAGGAATTAAAGTCGAAAGGAAGCAGTAAAAGTAAATCTACGAAGGTGCTAAACGTTTTTGCTCAAGTTAAGAAAAAGAAAATTAAAAAGTCAAAAGTCACTGGGAAATGGAACGTTTCCGATAACGCGCCGATCCTCGGCAACAATACCGACGAATTGAACGCGACGCCAGCGAGCAAAGGTTCGGACGCGATCGAGCACGGAGCAAACGACAACGGCATCAACGACGAGCGACCACAATGGTTATTGCCTATATTTTCCAAATTAGGAAACGTGAGTCACGTTTTATTAGATTCTTTATTGATCCCTCAATTTTGGAGACGTACCGAGAATTTATCGAGATTGTTATACAATATTTCATTTTACTAATGTTACGTTTTACTTTTAGAAGTCTCAGCAGATTCCGAAGAGTAAAATGGCAGCGCTTCAAAGTACGAACTCGAAAAAACGAGTAAAGATCGCCCTTCAACACAACACTGCTCAACATACGTCCGAGTACATGTTACAAATCCGTAGGAGTCCGGCCATACCTTTCGACGCGAACAAGAAGCCACCGGCGGGCGTGTTAAAAGCGAGCCCTATACCGAGTCCGATAAATCCATTTTACAGAAGAGCTATTCTCTAAACTAATCGATTCGAGGGTAACAATTATTTGTTATTATTATTTACAATGAAATGAACGCGTGATCTTTTTTCAATTGATGAACGACGGACGGACACAGTGAGATCGTGCCCGGAGTTAGTCATGTTCTGTGTTAGATTACTTGAATAAAACGTATCCTCTTTATATACATTCGATTTATTTCATTATAATACTGTGTGTGTGTGTATATTTAACTATCCACGAATACATTTTTTTACACGAAATAAAAGATGACAAGTTTGTTACAGCGATATATATACGTACGTACATCGAGACAAGTTTACTCGCTTTACATCTTCTAATTATACTAATTTCATTATTATACAAACAGTCGCGTTACACGTCTTTACTCCGTTACACGGAACAGACGTCGCTGTCTTTTTGTTACTCTCTTACATTTAATACGCTCGAAAATGTACATTGACGCACACGCGCGCACACACATTTATTTATATATATATATATATATTTCTTTGGCACATGAATTCACTTTTACTTGTGTGTCTTCAACACTTCTATAGCTATAGAAAAATAGAGCTTCGATTAGAAAAATCAAACGAGTACCTAGGTACACTCGGAGTTTATACGTTCTACATGTTTCGTTCACGTTAATCGTACGTCGATTAGAGGTACACATATATATATAGTATATTTGTTCAAATATACACTACGTTTTCGTATAAAGATAGTATATATGGATTGAAATTCGATGGTTTTTTAATACCGATTTGAAACGAAGAGGCGAGTGCGTGACTATCTCATACCTTTTGTTACTGTCCACGCGAATTTCAAACGTCTCGAGTTTGTTATATTTTATAGCGATTTGGAATTATGTACATTATTATTTGTACTCGGCTTGAAATATGAGATAATGAGGCACTGTGTCCGTTGTTAGCTAGATTGATTAACGATTCCAAACGGCAAATACCGACAGTCGTATATTTACCAAAATATCTATAATAACAGTGTGACAGCTGCGTTTTAGTAAATTCCTCTTCTTTTAAAATCTTACGATTTCGAATTCATCGTAATTATTGCAAAATTACACGTACCGTTTAAACAATATTTCATTTTCAAGATTCCAAACGATAAACACTGATTTGCATTCCCGTAAATTCGAAATTCATTATAATTATTGCAAAATTACACGTACCCTCGAAACGTGTTATTACATCCTTACATCTCTTCTTTTTTAAACGATACAAAAAGAAGCTACAAGTTCGTCACAGAGATACACAACGAAATAGTTATTATAATATACAGCAACATTTTCTCACGAATTACGCGTACAATCGTTACACATACGTATAGTATTTGATCACTGAGTATTTGACGACTATCTCACTTGAAATTTTTCCTCTTACTCATACACCGAATTTTAATTTCGACCTCGAACGATTATCATTTACAGTTGAGCTAACGCGTTATACATCGTCTAATCACATCGAACACTTACAAACTATTCTTTTTTTTGTTTTTCTTACCCATCATGCAATAAAATTTGTTATAAATTACGGTGTTATAAGTTACAGAAAAGCTTCTTCTTTCAGAACTAATCTCTAACGATCTATCCTTATCACATTTATTAAATCATTTAATAGATCAAATAAACGCTATATAAATTTTCATATAGAAAATCAATGTACATCGTATATAGAAATGTTCGATAAAAAGTATTTAGAATTTCCCTTTTATAGAAATATAGTTTTTACTGCGTATTCGTTCGCCTAAACGGAATTCGACTAATCGCAGGATTTCTGCAAATCCCGGGGATAAAACTATATATAAATATTGTCATCAAACGGAGTTTACGTCCATTCTGAAAAAAGTATTTCTGTAATTTATGAAACTACGCTTATGTATGTATCAGTATACGGAATGCAAAGTGAAACTACGAACAATAATCGGAGGAACAGAGTTAGCAAAATATTTCTTCGTATTAAAAACTTGTCAGTTTTCCGTTTCGACCCTCAACTGCCATAATTACAGCATTTATTGCGTGTCAATCGTTCGTACAAGCAAGAATCTAAAATGTATATATTAAAATGTGTGTCTTTGGAAAACGACGGAACGTAATTTCTTGAATTGAAATTGAAAAATTGCCGTGCTAATCGTCCTGTAAATATATGCAGGATCGTCGACGGGAGGATACAGACTGTTATTAATATTAATTGCTAAAAAGAGTACCAATTCTTTTTCTATGTTACTAAAAACTCGGCACCACAGATACACGGTTTCGCGTACTACAATATTGTATAGTATATAAAGTAGCGATGCCACCTAGCTACCTAATATGAGATCAATTCTCCGTTTAACGTTTTCACAGTGTTGAAGAAAAATAGAATTTCATCGTATTTTATCGATCAGTCGAAGTGGGGGGAAAAAGAAGATACAAAGTTATAAAACTTTATCAGAATCGGGTATACGCAATTGGTTCCTCGTTAAATAGATCTTACGGATATTAATTTGTTACACATAATAAACTGGTAATTCTATGCGTTTGAATCCCTTATACGTACGTACACGTAAGTATAATTAGAATTAGGAATTTTGAACAGTGTCTAATACGTATTGCACTAAATTATACGTGTAAGTACTACATATTGCTTAAATGAAATTTTCAGACTACGTCGATTCAACGCGCTATCAAAAATCGAATGGCTATCGAAGCCATTCGAATTGTATATATACAATTCGCACGAGTATGCAGACTTTCTGTGAAAACGTTGAGCACATTTACAATAATAACGCGACACAAACGAATCGAACAATTTTTGATGTACAGACTTTACTTACGTAGATTCCTTTTCAAATTCTTCTATTAACTACGTTTCTTTGTTGTAGAAAAGTGCGAGTTCCAACGCCAGAACCAGCCCATCTCGAGCTGACTGAAACCGGTGGTGAAGAGCGACAGCGCGACAAAGAACACCGCGTGTATCAGCGCCCATAGTTGAAAGTAAAGCGAGGTAAACATTAAAACAACGGCAGCGCCTGAGAACAGAAGAGACATATTCCTAAGCAAAACGACGAATCTCCTCGAAAGAAGTTAGAGGCGGTGAACGATTTTACCGGTCAAAATAGTCCAGAACACGAAGGCGACGTACAAAGGGCGCAGCCTGGTCAGAGGCCAGGCCTCGGCGGCGAATCTCTTCTCCCGATAGAACTCGCTCAGCTTCCGTTCTTTGTCAAACCACTTGTCCTCCAGCCACCGTCTCAAACCGAGGTCCTGCGTGGGCATGTCCGTCGACGCGATGCGTTTAATATGAAAATGAATCTCGCTCGGTAAATTCCCTTTAATCAGGTCGAACTCGGTCTGCGGTATGTAATCGGGATAGCCAATCGTTAAGTCGTAAACCGCGTCGAGGTAGCTCGATCGTTGAAGGTGACGAACCAGATAGCTGAACCCCGTCGTCTTCGGGTGGAGCGTGAACGTGTACTGGGGCAGTACGTGTTGCCGCGCGTACTTGTCCGACTTCTCCTTGCTGGTTTTCGTCAGGTCGGTGCCCTCGGGGAATATCAACAACTGCGAACGCCTGCCGAGGGCCACGAGGTAATCCAGCGTCCGCGACAATCGATCCCGGTCTTCTTCCCAGCGACGCGTTATATAAAGGAAACCGTTCATCTGCATTATCCATCCTGTTACACGACGGACAATTGAAAATCAATTCTCGCGTTCGTCTCGCGCGTACCTCGAGGACGGGATTCTCGATTACCTGGCCCCGGGATGTGTCGTATCGCGTCCTTCAACACGAACTTCAATCTGTGGGCCGCTACGCTCGGCAGACACGCTTGGTACATCGCGGCCCATAAAAAGTTCCAGTCGACGCGCGTCCTGTGGTTCATCACGAGGATCGCGGACTCATCCGGGAGGATGTGATCCCCGGAGACCACGATCTTCACTCCGAACATTTTTAAAAGGGCCTGGAACGACACGGAGGTTTTGCGAATCTCTTCTCAAAGATCGAACACCGTTTCGCGTTACTCACGGTGGAGTAGAGTTCCCAGCAGGAGAACAGTCGGTCGCCGCATTTTCGAAATTTCGGCGGACTCAGGAACAGCAGCGGTAGCATA
>SMSR01016140.1:335690-345732 GCA_019453355.1 Ceratina japonica | reverse complement strand
ATCTCGAGATGAACATATCCGATCGGTGAAATCACCGAATCGATTTCGCAATCGGCGAACCAGTCCCAGGAAACGAATCGTCTGCCAGCCGCCGTCATCAGCAATTTAAAAACTCTCGCTCGACTTCGGCGTCTAAGCGTACGCCTAATAACGGCTACGTATGCAAAGTACCCACACGTCCGATATATACATACCTACTACCGCTTAGATAAAGGATGTCTGTAAAAATCCGGCGGTGATGGGGCATTGTGAACCGAGCCGACTATAAAAAGCACCGCTAAGGCGGTCGTAAAGCACGGCAAAAACTCGCCAAATAAAGCACCAGCCGGAGGAGGCGAAGACGTCCGGTCGGCTACCGCCGTTCCGTTCCTCCGTCTTTGGCAGTTCCTACGTACGGTCGCATCAATGGCGACGATTCTTCCAATTAGAGTTCGGCCAAGAGGCCCAACATCCGAGACGTCGCTTAGTTCCGGGAAGTAGGATGCGAACGAACGGACGTTCCGCGATCGAAATAATGCCGCTGGAATCCGTGCGTCGCAGTTATCGTTGACCTGCTCCACTTAAACTTGGAATCTATCGATTTTTGGAGCAGGCCAGAGGCCAGTTTCCGCTTCGGAACTGAGAACCTCTGTGCCTCGAAGGAGTTCCCACGCTGCGGTTCGCATCGCACACAACTGTGTGCCGCGCGTTTGGATACGTACGTCCCTGACTCTCTCTCTCTCTCTCTCGCTCTCTCGGTGCCGGTCCAAGCAATAAGACTTTGCTGATTGCCCGATCTGGGACCCGATTACCACAGAACAAACACGCTTATCCGAGTACCTACGCTCGTCTATTCGGCGGCCTTGCCGGTTAGCTAATCGCGATAACTCCAGTTCGATGAATCGCATTCCGATCTCTGCACCGAATTCCGTTTTCACGCATGCGAGACCGAATTCTGGGACGTCTCGCACGTTCTCGTTCGCGCGTTTGTCAAGTCTGTATTAAAAACAGAAATCTAAAGCTCCGGATTCTGGGATGTCCCACACGTTTTCGTTTGCGCGTCTGTCAAGTGTGTATTAAATACAGAAATCTAAAGCTCTTGATTCTGATAAGAAGGATCTGATTCTTTGGAGGAAGACGCGGTTTATAGCAGCCGGAATGTGTATCGTGGATAACGAGAGGAACGATGAAAAAAAGGCAATAGTGAGTCACTTGGGCGGAACGTTGTTTCTCGCGGAAGGAGACGAGATCAGAGGAGCTAGATGAAAGGGAGAGGGACGCGAGATCTACAGAAGAGGGAGAAATATTCTCGCCGCGTGCGAGAGCGGCCAGCCAAAGTTGAACGAACCCACGCGCGGGCCGAAGCTCGCTAATTTTTTAAAGACCGCTACTATCGACGACGATCGACCTACTTGTCCCCCGCACGCGCCTCTCTCTCTCTCTCTCTCTCTCTCCTCGTAGTTCCATTTGGTAGGATATCGGCTCGAGTTCCCACGACTCGCGATCGACTTCCACGGACGAAATCGGGCCCGGATCGAGCCCGTTTCCGAAAGCGGGCCGGAGAACCCGGCGCCGCGTACCTGTCCTCTGTGTAACGAGAAAATATTTGTACAGATACGGCTGTTTAAGCAACAATTAATGTCCCCTCGCGGAGAGAAACGGGGTACAACGTTCAAGCGCTCGTTCCGCGCGCGCGGATCTATTATCGGCTATCGTCGGATCGTCGTCGACGAAACGAAAGATCGACGCGGTGTTCGTCGCGCGATAAAACGACGGCCCGTGTTTACACCGAACGGGTTCACAGCCGATGTAACGCCGCCGACACGTGTAAAACTTTCAAGGACGAGGCGTGTCTCGTTACGCAAGCGGAAAACGGAAGCGTCACGTCGCCGCGTTTCTCTAATTAGCCCGGGCCGCGCGGACATTTCAACGAGGAAGACGAGAAAGAAGGGAGGAAAAGGGTTCGCGCAGGGTCACGTAGCCGGCGGACGACGCACGTGCGTAGGAGCCCGCAAGAATTCGCGCACGCGTTAACCGCATGACGTCAACGCGCGTCTCGGAACAGCTGACCGCATTCCACGATAATTGTTTTGCATAACCGCGCCGGCACCGAGACGCCCCGCGGAGGAGGACGGTTTTCGCGAGCGGACTCCGCGCCGCGAATGAAACGGAGCTGCCGCAGCTCCGTCAACCGATCGCGCGAAATCGCGACCCGAGCAAACCGGCGGCTAAGTGGGGGGGCAAATTCGAAAGGGACCACCTCGTCTCTCGTCGCGGAACATCCGGTGGGGGTTCTCTCGATCGGTGACGGCCCTGTCCGGTCGTCAATAGTTTCGCGGTCAGCGCTTGGCTTTTAAAGTTTAAAGAGCCAATCGCGAGGACGGTGCCGCTGCCGATGCCTGCAGTAACTGCGTCTAGGCATGCCAGCGGCTCTCAAACTGTGCCGCGAGGACTTTAAACTCCGCATAGCTACGCACGCGTAATGCCGACGACGACGACGACGCTGGCAGACCGATCGCACGGTACAAGAGTCATTCGAATACGTCCGTCCTCGTACCGATGCGTATAGACACGTCTATTCGAAGGTCCCCGTGGAAATCGAGACCCCGAAATCTTCGTTAAACGAATAAGAGACGGGGTTTAATAAAGGGTTGCACGGTCCGAGAAGCGACTGGAGGAATGCGACGGAACGGGGGGCCCCCCCGAGTACATTTGCGCCATATAAGGCCCCGTTTAGCGACGGCTCGCCGTTTCAAGTCCCGTACGGACGGCGCGCGCGTTCACGCAGCTCGTGAAATCCAGCAGCTTCCGGGGAAGCGGCGGGGCGGAGGTGTTCCGCGAAAAGGCGCGGAACGGAGAGAAACGAGATTCGCGGACACGGCCCTGGGAGTTTTGCTAGCGCATAGTTATCGCGTGACGCTAGGCGTAGAAACGAAGAGCCGGTGACGTCGGTCCGGCGTTGCTTCCGCGAACGAGTTCGATCACGTTTTCGCGGTAACGAGAATCGAAATAATTTCCGACGTCGCCGATTCGAGACCAAAGATTGGCCGCGCGGCGTCGAAACGCTATCGCGTTGGACTCTGCACCGGGGGAACCGCTCGGTTACTCAATGGCGAACCGAAACGACAAAAAACGTATTCAAATCGAGGGAACGAACGTATCGGTCTTGTGTTTGTTCATTAAGCCGCGGCGTAAACCGGGCAGATAAACGCGGATCGACGATAGCGCGTGAAGAATGAATGGAGGCGACGGCCAGTGGCCTTCGACAATGCCGAGATTACCGCCGGCTCGTCCGATAGGAGAGCATTTTCGACGGCGAAAACGTGGCGTTCCTTAGCGCGGCGAGCGCTAGAGGAGCGTAGCACGTCGACGACGCGACGCGGAGACGCTTCGCCGAAGCCCGGTTTGCATGTGCGCGAGGCGATACACGCGTACCTACTCGGAATAGAGTGTGCACGTACGGTAAGCGCAGCAGACCGTCCCGTCTCGTCGTGGCTCAGACCTTAATGACGTCATTATCTCTAATTAGAATTCCCATAGTGGCGGCGGCCGCCTCTACCGGCACCCCGTTACACCTGGCAGGTACTGTTCGTCCCCTCGACGCCCGTTCTAGTACGTGCCGAGAACGAAAAGCAGATATCCGACGAAAAACGCGGAAGACCTCCTCTTCCCGGCTCGAACTGCCGCGCGCGCATGCATTATCTCTCGGCTTCGGATCGTCGCGATCCGTGAGTCACTTCTTCGTGACTGCGCGTCAACGGGGCGTGACGCCGGGGCTCCGTCGGATCTTTCTTTAACGTTCGCCGAAGGGAAAAACACGGGCCGAACCTTGGAAAATCGTCGCGGCGACGGTCGAACGGCGCCGACGCGTCGTCGGGGCGATACGCGGTTCTCGTCTGACAATGCGAGAGGAAAAGAAGCGTGGCGAAGGAAGAGATAATAAAGAAAAAAAAGGAGGAAGGCGTAAAGGGCGAGAGCGAGACGGAGCGAGAAATGCGAACGGCCAAAGTCATGCGCGGCCGCCTTCTACGTGTATATATACGTATGCATGATTCCGCGGCCCTTCCGCCGCCTGCGAGCGGCGCGGCGCGGCGCACACGGACTTCCACCATCGCTATCGAGTCATTCGTTACGCTCCCACCCCCGCCCGGCCCTGTCTCTCGTCTCTCTATCTCTCGCGACTTCTCGTTCTTTCTTCGTGCCGTAATCGTGACGTCAGGCTAGATACCTGTTGCATGCGACGCGTTACGGACCGAGACGATCTGCGTTCGTGCATTCGACGAACGAGCCGATGCAAAAACGCGAATACCGACAACACACGTATGCAAAAAACGGACGGGAATAACGGGGAACGGGTCATCGTTAAAACCGATTCCGATCGCTCCGGGGGATCTTTTTGATCGTCCCGACGTCCCTGGTTCGAATGGGAATCACAATCGCGGGGTATATACGTCTCTCCTCTCGAGGCCGACGGAGGAACGTTTCGGGTATTCAAAGCTAGCGGAGAACGTGAATGGGGGAAGGCAACGCCGAATGCAGCTACCTTCTCGCAAAGATCGGAATCAACGAAAATAGACGAAACTCGGTGCTGGCTCGGTTGGAAGCGAGCCAACGATGCGACCGGGCGCCGCAGAAAAATTTCAACCGGGCCGCCGAGACGATCGTAGAATTTCCGATCCTTCGCCGACAGGACGCGGGCGCAGCCACGCGTCTGACCGCAAACGGGCCATTCTACTGCGGCGCGGCGGCTCCGGACCGCGGCGTCCACAGCTAGACGACCGAGAGGAACGTCGAATCTCGTTTGATCTTCAGCGTTTCTACGCTTATCGCGTAAGAAAATACCAAGAGAGATAGGCTTTCCAACGGGCGAGGCGCGAGGTGACGAAGACCAGACGTCCAGTCGCTGGGCCCGAACGCATTGTTACGGACCAAAAGTCGTCGCGGGGTGAAATGTTAATTTGAGAACGATAAGGGCACCAACCGAGATGGTCTTCTNAAGAGGGCCCGTTATTTTCACCGTTAACGCGCGTCGGCCGTGTGCGCGCGGTTGATATCGCCTATACTATGTATGTATAGAAGGCGAATAAGAGATAAAAGGTTTGCGTCATAACGCCACCTGCGCCGGGCTCTTGCGTAAAATACCTGGACGCGTGCATACACGTACAAGTCCGTTCGACGGGAAATCACGTCCGTTGCCCAAACCGATCTCCTCGCCGGTTCGTTTTCTGACGCCTCCCACTGGTTCACCTGGAGGAGAACAAGATCGGTATCGTTTGCCGGCGTTGGGAATAAACTGACTCTCGCCTCTCTCCTTCGCGTCGGACGGAGGCGTCGGAATTCTTATCGAACGTTTGCGTCAGACGAGTTGACCGCGTAGGAAAAAAACGTCCGGTCCGCGGGGAACGCCGCGATACGGGGATACGGGGACTTACCGATCTGTGCCGCGTTCCTCTCTCGTCTCTTTAAATCCATGCGTCGGCCTCGTGTTCCGTAAGAAAAACCGCTCGCGCTCGCGTGTACCAGGCCCAGGCCAGACACCGGACGTTGCGAAACTCGAGAAACCGATGCGACGTCTATTCTAATTCTCGTTTAAAAGCGAAAGCAAATGCGTCAGGCTTTTTTATCCGTGTGCTGCACGTTTCTTTGTTTCAACGTCGAACAAGGCCTGCCGTCGTCGCCGAGGGTTAAGAAACGGGCCGGCGTTATTGAAAAAGGAGAGAACGCGACGGAAATTGCGGTGGACGCGCGGAGAGTTGCCGTTCTATCGTAATCGGTAGCGATGCGAGTGTCCGCCCACTCGACGCACACGCGTCACTCCCTCCGCGGCGACGACGCGGCGCATAACTTTACAAAATATCCATATCGTTCGAATAACGCGAAACGGCATTGACATTTTTTTTTTTTTTCAAGCGAACGTGTATATAAGCCGTCGTCGGTGTTGCGCGCCGTTTTCTCCCTTCGCCGCGAGCCGGCTATCGCAAAAAGAGGAGAGAGAGAAAGAGAGAGCGGCGGCTCGGTAATGAATGGATTAAACAGCCTGACGTCACAGGATGGATTATATAAACGGTGGTGCGCGTGACATCGGACGTAGGAAGGAAGTTGGCTTCCTTTCGTACCTAGAAGGTATTCGTCCGTACGTTCGTACAATGCGTACACGCATGCGTATGCATAAGCGCGCGTACGCAAACAATTTCGTAGCGGAGGGGTCCCCCGTTCATTTAAAAGCGGACGAACTTTGTTAGGATCCCAATGACGACATGCCCGCTCCTTTTAAAGCTTCCCTTCGCCGATGCCCGCGACCCTTTTTCTTCTCTCTCTCTCTCTCTCTNGGAACGGGAGTGAATCCCCGATGAACGCGACCCGCGAATCGGACTCGGGACATTTCGACGAAACGTCATTCGACACGTGGCTGCGGAAATGCGGCGGGTCCGGTCGCGCAAAGAGGCGCAGTTCGCGCGCGAACCCCAGAACAGCGTATAGACGACTATAACTACAATGCTGGTGCATTCCGACGATATCGACGCGCGTTCTATTTCGCAACGTTACTGTTTACGCAGCAACAACCTTATGAAACGTCGTGACGACAGTATACCGAGAGACACGGCTACTACGTTCCAACGATTTTCGTTCGATTCTTCGCGATCGCACGTACCTTTTTATTTCGTTCGGCGAGACGCGACGATAGTGTTTTCCAAAAGGTATCTTTCGGGATCCTCGGTCGTCGTAAACGGTGGCGAAGATGCGACGCGTTTGGTAGCAGCCGAGGAAGGACCGTACAGGAAGCGAAACACACACAAGAAACACTGACGAGTGACGCGGCCCGCGAGCTATCAAACTTACACGTAGACGACGGACTGGCAGACCGACGAGGACTGAGTAGGGCAGCCGATCGCTCGTGGATTCCCTGTTCTATCTCTCTCTTTCTCCCCTTCTCCCCGGAGACCGATCCTCGCTCGCTCCCACCCGTCTCTCTCTCCCGCACCGTTCGTTCCTTCCACGGTCGCTCCTTCCCTCTCGGTTCCCAGTTCTGCTCGCTTTTCCCTCCTCCTCGCGCCCGGCTCCCTCCGTTCGCGATCTCCCCTCGTTCCCTCGTTCGCCGACGGCTTCTCTTTTCGTCCATCTGCCACCTTCGCGACACCGTGAGGCGTGCGCGCGGACACGGGAAAAGGGGAGGAGAAGCCACGAGGTCGGGAAAACACGGAAATTGCGGATTGAAAAGATGGGACGGACGTATTATCGAGCGTAAGTGGCTCGAACCGCGCGGCTCGGAGCTCGTTCGCGAAACTACGCGGCCCGTAAGTCCGACTCGCTCGACGGAGACGAAATGGCGCAGCGACGGAAAACCGGGAAATCCGATGGCTATCGTTATCGGAGAGGAATAGACGCGCGACAAGAGGCTCGCCAGCACGCGCGACAGATTCGAACGCCGCGACGACGACTCCGGTCCGGGACCGTTTTCGGGCCCGCGACGTCGGAAAATCACGCGGACCGTCGTATTTTTCGCGAAAACCTCTCTCTCCGAGCGCGGCACGGTCTCACGGCGATGGGACGAGCCAGCTCCGGCGTTTCATAAAATGGCTGACTCTCTTGTTCCTCGTCTTAGACTTTGCCTCTATTTCCCTGCACTATTCCGCACGGAACATTGCGTACGATACTTGCATACACGCGAGACGCGCGCACGCGCACGCGATAAACGCTCGCCCGACATCTTACCAATGTTTTCCTTTCGGTCGGTCGATCGCTCGCTTTTGTTCCCGCGTTGCTTCCCTATAAATCGAGCTCGGAAACTTTCGAAGAAGAGACCGAGAGAGAACGCGCCGCGAAACGCGATTCGCCCGACCGTCAATGTCGCGGCGAATTCGGAAACGATCTCGCGCGTCGAGGAGCAGGTGCCGATCGGTGAGGCATTTTCCTGACGGTCGCGCGTGCGGATCCCGAGCGAGAAAGAGCCGCGAACGAGTTTTCGGTCACGCAATTGCGTAAGAGTTCGCGACGATACATCGCGCGATGCTTATCGCGTTCGTTCTCGCGAGGTAAACGCGATTACAACTATAATGGGCTACACATAGGCGTACGGAGTGACCGCGTGACGTTCACGTGGAGAGAAGAAGAACGCCAGTGCTTAATGGCCGCTCCGCGTTACTAATTGCTCGATCGAACGCGATTACGCTCTCGCGGAAACTCGAACTCTCGTCGCGATCGTATCGGGTCGCCCCATAGGACCGTGGCGTCGAACATACGTTCACCCCCTGCGTTCGGAGTCGTCCGCGAACCTCGTCGGTCGACGTTCTTATAAAAATCGAAGAGAGCGATCGGTCGGATCCGATCGATAAATTCTTTCCTCGGATCGGCGCGGTTTTACGTACCGCGAGAGACGCGCGGCGAGGGGCGACGCCGACGCCTGAAAATATCGCAGACGTATAAAATTGTCGTGACGACGCTGGCGCATGCAAATAGAAAATAGAAATGAGTTTAGAAATAGCGTCGCCAGTCGTCGGCCTAGAATTCGATCGGTCGGTAGCCGCTCCGCGCGACACTGTTTCGGTTTTACTCGGAGCGTATCTCGTCCCGTTTCGTCACGACCAACTACGCGAATATCTCGGGGAAATATCGGAGCGCGAGCTCGTTCCGAGACGATCCGAAGGTGTCTAATTAAAAAGGATGAATAATACATCAGACACATCGAAGGCGATTAAAATGTACCCTGTAAATGGCCTGCGGAGAAGTAGTTACACTTCCTTGAATGCGGCATCCTGCCGGCTAAATATTGTCCGTTTAATTGACCGGCACCGGACGGAGCTCGCCGCGGTTGGAAGGGACTATACTAGCCCCGCTCGCGACTTCCTTCCTCCGTGGAACGAGCGAGTAAACGCGAATACTACTGGCATCGCGTAGAAACCGCGCTCGGTAGTGGTTTCATTCATAAAGTCACGCGTTTAACATGGAAACGTTCGCATGCGTTAACGAGAGAAACGCTGTTAAAACCCGGTACCGGAACGACCGTCTCGTAAGGCGTCCGAGGGGTCCGCCGTCGGGGCACCGACGACCGCCGTCGAGACCGCCGCGTTCGCCTAGACCGGTGAAATAATTTCGGCAAGTACGCGACGCCGTAGTCTTGGATCTCGTTTTCCAAAGTGCGCTGACCCTTCGGGCTTGGGCGGAACTCCTTCGCTTCCGGTGTTGTTCCGTCGCTGCTATTTCTATATATAAACCCACACGCTTTTGTAACGCACACCTACAGTCGAAACGCTCCCATATGTACGTACGTACGAACGACGGAAGCGTTTACACTGCGTCGTCGATCCCGCGAACGAAACGGGTTTGATCTATGGGTACCTCGATCGGACTCGTGCAGAATCATCCGCGAGGTACGCGCACACCGGGGCGAGGGACAGGAGGAAGCTTGAACTTCATTATTTCCTCTTGCGGCCTAAAATAGATTAAAAGTGTGTGTACTCACAGGAAACGCTTCCGGCGAAGGCGGTCACGGGTGCCAGGCTCTCTCTCTCTCTCTCTCTCTCCGTGTTCTTGCATCAACGATCTCCACTTTTTTATCAGCCGCGTTTAAAACTCCTTCAAGCGTGGCGACGATTACGTACCGCGAATTCTTCGTTTGTTTGACACGACCCGGCGGTAAGCGATAGCGTCGTGTAATTGACAATCTTCCTACGACTTCCGGCGCACTAGCTGGAGGTCGATGATTACTTTTTGTCGAAAGTTCGTTGGCACGTGGGAATGGTGGGAGGGCGCGGAGTCAAAAGGTCGGGTGCATTGTCGCGCCGCCAGACGCGAAAACGGGATGAAAGATTCCGGGGGGCGACGATTAAAAAAAAAAAAAAAAACGAAAAAAAAACAAAAGAAGGGACCGTCGGCTAGAATCGACGGCGGCGACTGAAAAACTGGATGGAGCGGTTCGACGTGTCGGCGGAAGAACGGGAGACCGGAAGAGAACCGGGATGGAACGCGACGCCGTCGTCCCAGAAAACATAATGTGGCAACTGTTACGTAATAAAAGCGAGCATGTGTCGGGGACGCGACGGGGGCGAGACGGTGGGGGGGGGGG
>SMSR01016140.1:260840-335093 GCA_019453355.1 Ceratina japonica | reverse complement strand
CGGGACGCGGCGGGGACGGGAACGAAAAGGGCAACGTCCAAGGGATCGTGACGACGAGGAATTCCGTTCCGCGACGTACCGCGGAAAAAATGGAACGTTTCGCGGCGACGGACGGGACGCCGCCGCCGCCGCCGCTCTGCGACGCGACGCGCCGCGGCGTCGTCTATGTACATCTAGACGGCTGGTGTTCCGTCCGATCCGAGCGAGGCCGTCCGTGCGAATTCAAAGCGGAGCGACGGGCCAAGGGGAATCGGAAATCTGTATGCGCCGCGAGGAGCCGCTAAGCAGGAAGTCGATCTCTCCGTCACCGAGCACTGTCGTCGCGAACGGGTTAATTCGGTGCGGTCTCGCTGGCGCGTCACGACGGAACTCTCGTCATCGTGTCGAGTCGAGTCGCGCCGCGTCGCGCGCCACCGCGCATCGGAGACTCGCAGCAGGGCAAAGTGCATCGTAAGACTGCTGACGGGTGCAGCACCGATGCTCCGGCTTTCCGATGCAACGGCGTTCCCCCTCGCCCCCCCCCCCCAGGCCCCAGGCACCCGACCGAGCGCGAACGTGCGCACAACGACGGCGTTAGCACCACGTGACCATCCCTTTAACTTTGGCAAACCGATTACCGCACCACGACCACCGCCGTCTTCTCTTCCTTCTTAATCTCTTCCCACCGACTTCTTCCACCCTCAACCTTCCCGGCGACTTTTCCTCGCCGCTTTCGTTCTTCCTCGCATCTGCATCTACCTCTTCCCCGTGCCCTCCCACCATTTCGCCGCCCAACGATTTTTCCTCTCTCGTTCTCCACGACAGGAGTATCTATATTTTTCTCTAGCTCCCTCCTCGTTCCGGTGCGTCCTCTCCCTCCGTCCGACGTCGTCGCCGTCGTCGTCGTCGTCGTTTCTCTTCGTGCAGGAAGTAAACTCTCGCGGCGTCTCTGTCGCGGGGGAACGTTTGCCAGCCAGTAGGCACTCCCGTCCCGTCCTCGTCCCGCCGACGAGTCCGACGTCGGTCCCGTCTCCGTCGCTCCCGCGGACTGGATTCTGTCGAGCACTGCGTCATTTCTGTACTACACTGTACGATTCGTGGTCTCGCTCTGGCCGTCCCCGCGCTCCTTCTTGAATACCAACGCGTTCCTCTCTCGGTCGGCCATCCCCCACCAGATTCGGGTCGACTCGTTGCACCGGGAAACCGAGGCGGTGCAGCCGTCCTTGTCGCTCGGCTCCATTCATGCCCCGACTCTCTTCGGGTTATGCAACTTCTTCGGGTGAGACGCGAGACGAGGGTCGCGGCGCGCCGCTCCGATACTGCACACGCTCGTTTCACCGAATCTTACCTCGCCGCGGCTGACTACGCGACTATGTACCATCGCCGGTGTGCACACCGCGCTTTAACTATGTCGCACAAGGGAACACAGATTACAACTGCGCAACGATCGAATTTTCCCCTCCACCAGATATATCGCACGTCCTCGCGCGCGTTCCTCGTCGTCCCATGCGGCTCGCTACCGTCGAGACTCCGGCACTCGCCCCGTCGCCCCGACGACGCAGTCCCTTTTCTCGCCTGGAAAATGATATCGCAGGATCGGGACGAGAAGATATGGTGAAAAATTCTGGTCGCGCTCCATGTAACCGCAATTCGCAACTGTTTTATTATACTCTCGGTACAAACCATTCTCTCTCATACTGACATCGTAGAAAATTTCCATGATAAACCCATTCCCAATTGTATGTACACCGAATTCATTGTGTCTTAGCCGCGGACAAGCGTCGCTCGATGCGCGCTTGTCCGCGTTTATTTTCCATCGAAATACAATTAGCCGGTAGTCCGTGTATACGTATTTACAGTGGCCAGGACGAGTTTACACGATAGACGGTGGTCACGATGCAGAGGAGAATTCGTAGAGCACCACTTCGATCGCGAAGTATACGTACGAGGACTTATCCGCGGTTTAATGCGATTGGTTTAATATAAACCAAACGGCAATTGATTTCCCGACGATGCACAGTGGGTCAGATCGAAGAATTAGCTGCCCATCATTGTTTCAGCGTTATTTCGACGGTTTTTTAACCCGCCTCATTACTTTCAGCCTTTTCGCATGCGACGGACATTTGAAGAAGCAAGATATGTACGTCCGTGGAACGTCGGCGCGAGGAATCGGACAAATGAACTCGCAATACTTCGATCTGACGACGAACCCGAAACGGAGATCGTCGATGAACCCTCCGTCAAGAGTCCATTTATAGGAACGTTCGATACTGCTGTTGTGTGGCTTTCGTTTTACAAATAAGCGATCCGAACCGATCGCGCGCTAATTATTCTTCCCTGTGCACAAATAACGTGTGCAAGTTCTTAAGTCTAGAACTGAAAAAGTAAGTAAAACTAATGTGTATGCGTGTGTGTATCTGCGCGTGTGTACGGGTAAGTAATATGGCAAGATGGAGTTAAAAACTTATGCATCTAGGAAATAAGTAGATGCGCCGATATGCGCGTGTCTCGATNTAGACGGTGGTCACGATGCAGAGGAGAATTCGTAGAGCACCACTTCGATCGCGAAGTATACGTACGAGGACTTATCCGCGGTTTAATGCGATTGGTTTAATATAAACCAAACGGCAATTGATTTCCCGACGATGCACAGTGGGTCAGATCGAAGAATTAGCTGCCCATCATTGTTTCAGCGTTATTTCGACGGTTTTTTAACCCGCCTCATTACTTTCAGCCTTTTCGCATGCGACGGACATTTGAAGAAGCAAGATATGTACGTCCGTGGAACGTCGGCGCGAGGAATCGGACAAATGAACTCGCAATACTTCGATCTGACGACGAACCCGAAACGGAGATCGTCGATGAACCCTCCGTCAAGAGTCCATTTATAGGAACGTTCGATACTGCTGTTGTGTGGCTTTCGTTTTACAAATAAGCGATCCGAACCGATCGCGCGCTAATTATTCTTCCCTGTGCACAAATAACGTGTGCAAGTTCTTAAGTCTAGAACTGAAAAAGTAAGTAAAACTAATGTGTATGCGTGTGTGTATCTGCGCGTGTGTACGGGTAAGTAATATGGCAAGATGGAGTTAAAAACTTATGCATCTAGGAAATAAGTAGATGCGCCGATATGCGCGTGTCTCGATTGCACTAGTTCAGCTCGTCAGGGTTTCTCAAATCGATCATGAACCGAGTGGATAAGATACGTCGCCGGTAGGTACAGCATAATCAAAGTGTATGCGTGCGTTTATCCAGACCAACGATTGCGTGCACGTCGTGCGAAAGGCACTTGGCTGTTGCGATACTCGTGTTCGTGACGCGAACCCGTTTAAAAGGAAAGTTTGCGCAACGATATTCCCTTTGCGTCATCCTCGCTCGGAAATCGTTATCTAAAAACGAACAAATTGATCCCGCTGATAAATAGACCTGATTAATCCCGTTGGAAAAATAAAAAATAGTCGGCGTGTTTCCCCTCGGTCGCAGAGTTGACCGCGGCGTAGAATCTTGCGAAGCGTGGACCAGAGGTCGTCGCCGGATCGATCTAATTGACTTCTGAATCGGACCGAGGAAGACTAGATTCGTGGAAGACGAGGTTCGATCATTTTCACGCGGGAAACGGACTTGGAACTCCCCGAGATCTGGCTCCGCGATCTCGGGGGATCCTTATCTCGATCCACGAGGTTGTTAACGCGCGCACCCCAACCTCGATCGCGACCAGGGAGACGACACACGGTACACACGGCGTATAATGGGAGTTCACGAGGGAACACACGAAATTAAAAACTAGGAATCGAGCTCCGTTGCCGCGGTAAATGTCTTTAATCTCGCGGCGACCGACAATTTTACCCTAATCCGACGTCTAGGGACATCATTATCAAGAAACCAACGACTGCGGCCCAGCTGGCGACTTTGCCATTTCCACTGTAATCAGAAAGCAAGAAAAACATTTTCTCAGCTACCGCTCTCGCATCAAGGAACGAGACGCTCGCTCGCTCGCTCTCGCTCTCTCTCTCTCTTTCTCGCCGGTCGGAGATGGATCCAGAGGAATATTAAGAATGAAACACTGGACGACGTTGGAGACACGGCTAGTGAGACGAAGATCGAAGTAGGAAGAACGTCGTGGAACAGGAATATGGTCCACTGCTGCGAGGCAACGAAGTAGGGAGGAAACAACACCGGGACGGCGAGAAATAAAAGGGTTTTCGCGGTATAAGTAGGGATTAAGCAGGCATAAAGCATACACGGTATTGTACGTCACGGCTTGTTGATTTCGTAAATTATACACGGCCATCAATTTTAACGGCGGGTGAAATGCGCCGTTGTTTTCGGTGGGCGTTCTACCACATCAATCGTATCCGCGCGGTAAATACCTCCTTTCGGCGTGGCGAGGGAATTTCTATTTTTATTAACGATCCGAAAGAGATCTCCGCCACTCGAGTACGATTCCGATCGAACTTCTGTTCACCGGCTGAGTATCGATCGACGCGCGGCGGACTACTCTTCGAGAAGTAGGCGATTGCCGTTAGCTACGAGGCCACGGGACCCGAAACGAGGCATTCCTTTTCACCGAGCACACAATCATGCAAACGATCACGAGGATCGACCGTTCCGAGAACCCGGGACTAGAGGTGCATCGGCGGGTAAAAATGAATTCCTGAAAGACGAGAGAAAAGAGAGCGTGTATCCTTCCTCGTCTCCACTCGCGCTTGCGTCCCCTATCCTTGCGAAGACTAATCGATTCTAGGCTAATCGAAAACTTTCTCTCGTCCTCGTCTATCGTCGAATTAATCGTAGAAGAAAACGCGACTCGCCAAGAAACTGAACCGTCCCGCTAAACCAGAAAGCGAGGCATTGTTCCCCTCTCTCTCTTTCTCTCTCTCTCTCTCTCTCTCTCTCGTCTTTCTCTTTTGGAAAAGATCACACGCGTTCGAGAAGAAGTTGGAGGTCGAGCAACGGTTCATCAGGACAGAGGGGGGAATCTATTTTCACTTTTGTGTTTTCCGGGCCCGGGAGGGTTCCCGAGGGAGCGTAGCTGGCACCGCTGTCTCAGGAGCATCTATACGGTACTCCCAGCCGGGCGGTTAGATCGCACGCGAAATACAAAAGAAGCCAATTATAATGACAATGCGCGTTTTGCTAGGCGGTCGGGCCTGGGAAAGAAATTTGCTACGTCCGTTTTACCAAAGCCTAGGAGCGAACTACGTCACGCGCCATTGTACCGTAAATTATTCGAATACCCGTCGTAGAAACGCGCACGTTCGCGCGCGGATACCGAACCCAACGATCGTTCGGTCCCCGCTGGAAAAACAATCGGCGAACGTCGGAATCTTTAAAGGGATCGGAAACGTTAAAAATCGGACGTACCTCTGATGCGCTTCCGGGATGATATCGTCGATCACGACGTAGATCATTGCACCGGCCGCGAAGGCGAGCGTATAAGGCAGCGCAGGTTCAGCGAGCGTCACTCCGGCTGCGCCAAGGACGCCTGCGAGCGGTTCCACCATCCCCGAGAGTTGCCCGTACCAGAAACTCTTGAAGGTGCTGATGCCGGCCGCCTGAAGGGGCAGGGCCACCGCCAGTCCCTCGGGGAAATTCTGGATGCCGATGCCGATCGCCAGGTTCCTGCAACAAAACGCCGGAAAAACGGACGTCCGCTGGTATATCATCGCGGTGGCAGCCGACGAGGGCGAGAGCCAGACGTCCGCGCGAGCCGACCTAGCCGCGGCGAGTTCTCGAAACTGGTCGACGGGTGCCCCGACATTCTCTAGATTTTTCCGTCTACTCGAGTGCTCCGGCCTCTTAGGCGACCGGACGGTACACTCGTCTCACCGGTACTCCGGCTACCTGGCTCGCCGGCGAACGCGTCCGAATTTCACCGTCGATACTCGCGTGCTGCTTCTTTTTCGGTCTCGTAACTCTTTAGAGCAGCGTGTAACGAAGGGAGACGGCCGCGGGAACGAAAGCAAAAGAGCGAGCCACGTAGCAGGTGAATGAACCAACACGATCGCGTAGTATACACGCGTCTATGTAACGCTCGCGTATCGCACCGCTTCCCCGGCCATTTTTACACGCTCCTCCTCTTCTTTTTCTTTTTTTTTTTTCAATTTCCATCGAATTATCGTCGATCGAACGGTTAAAAAGATAAACGGGAGACTTACTCGCCGGGAACGGAGAGTCATCCCAATGAATGGCTCGGGCAGATGAGATAGCCGGTAGAAAATAGGGGGACCAGGGGAAAAACGCAGCGAGAGGAATGCGGCTTTGGACGAGCTGCCTCCGTCCGGTACATAGATGGAATTTACGTTTGCCAAGCAGACGTTCTAATCGGATATTGGAACGACGACGGTTTAGGAGGCGCGCGTCGGTCGCCGACGACCGGGCTGGGAAAGGTGTTTCCGCGATACGCGGCGGCGGATCGTCGATAGAGGAACGGTTAGAATTCCCGAGGAACAATAGATTAGCGGTCGGTCGGCGGAGAGAACGGGCGTGCAGGTGAATGAATGACGCGATCCGAGAAGCTCCTCCTTCCCGATGCGGGATGATCGCGGCGTAGAGAACGCGCTCTCTCGCGTACAGCCCGAGCACATGGTATGGTATGTCATGCCGCGGTGCGTAGCGCGTTATTTCATGGGACGGGATCGTCGTCGCGTTCCTACAGCATCGACGTACATAAGTGGTTGTACAGTTAACCCGTCGGGTCCGGCTGTTCGCCAGTTGCACCAGGGGAGGTCACCCGAGTTCCAAGAATGATCGCCCCCTTCCACGCCACCCCTGGCTTCACCTTCTTTTACTTTCCTCTCCGTCTTTCGACGTCCACCTCGCTCCCTCTCGGTCCGCGTTCCTCTGGCCACGCTCTCCTCTCTACAGGTCGGTTTCTTTTCCTTCCTGACTTCTTCTTTCTCGTTTCCACGGTCAGGGCCGCTACTCCCGGCGAGTCTACCTCGCTACCAGACGGCTAGACCGATCGCCGTCTTTCGGAAACTCCGTCCCCGTGTCCCTCGCTCGTCGACGGAAGGAAAAATGGCCCGCGTCGGTGATAAAATTAGCAGTTCGCCGACGCACGTGTGCCGAAGCTGTCCGAAGACCCCGTTAACCGTTGTTCCGTCCCGCAGGTGCCGGTCGCCGATTAGAAAGCGTTTATCGCGTCGCGGCTCGCGCGGTCCGCTCCGCGACGAAACGGGAAGTCCATTCATAAATTTTTGTTTCGCGNTGCCGACGCACGTGTGCCGAAGCCGTCCGAAGACCCCGTTAACCGTTGTTCCGTCCCGCAGGTGCCGGTCGCCGATTAGAAAGCGTTTATCGCGTCGCGGCTCGCGCGGTCCGCTCCGCGACGAAACGGGAAGTCCATTCATAAATTTTTGTTTCGCCTCTCGCGAGAGAGGTTCTCTGTTTAAATTAGAAACGGAGACCGTCGTCGTCGCGGCGCGGCGGGGCCGGGGAATCGGTCGCGCGAGGGCGTCGCGCTGTCTCGGGCCGAAAAATCGATTTCTCCTAGCGGAAGCGAAGGAGATCTCACCAAACTGGTTGGTACCGATAAAAAAAAGTAGCACGACGGTGTTTTGGTGCTCGTGATCGAGCGGGGACCGCGGTCATACACCGTTATACGTCGCGTAGGTACGTCGCGGTGGTCTAGCGGGCATGAAAAAGGCCGTGCGTCGCGCCGATGAAAATAAGGAAATCTGGCCCGAGAGGGTTATCGTACACGTAGGCACCGCGCGCACCGGCACCGATGTGCACCAACATGGCGGTCGAGTAGCTTCGTTGAACGCACTACGGTCGCCATTTTGCATTCCACGGGCAACCGCGGTTGTCCTTACGTGGCAACACCTATCCGCGGCTTTGCGGTGTCTCGTGTAACGACCGGAAGGATCGTAAATTACTTTTCTCTTTGGCCATCCGCGGCCGACTTTCTTTCTTTCGCTCGTGGCGAAACGAGAAATCGAAAAACCTGCACGTTTCTAAGCCACGCGGTACCGGTAACCGCGTGGTCCCCTTTGTCCCGTAGTCGCATTCCATAAGGCCTCTCCGAGGCCTCTCTTCTAGCCGATAGCGGTTTTTCACCGATCGGTTCCCGATTTTCGACGGACGCGGGACCAAGGAGAAAAGACGAGGGAATCGCCGGTGGCGAACCCGAAAGACACGGACGCGGACGGGGCTAGACGAGGGGACGGGGAGGGCACCGTAGGTGTGCGTGTACGATCGGTATACCGCGCGTTAAAAAGAGAAACGAAGAGGGTACGTACGTATAAACGCGTTTGTATGAGAAAACTGAGGAGCGAGCAAGACAAAAAGGGGGAGAGAGAGAGGAGCGACGGGGGATGCGGACGATTGAGAGAGACGGACGAAGGAGGGGGTGCAGAAATGAGAGAGCGAGGAGAGAACGAGAGAGGGAGTAAGGAATGCATGGGAACGAGGCGCAAGCGGGCCGACCGCGATTTGCCCGTCCCGCATTCCACCAACGCCAAGGCGAGCTCTCCGGCTCTTCTCCGAGACCCGAGGCCACCGGCCGCGGACTAACACCATAAAATCATAAGACCAAGATCAACGCCGTTCTTCCCTGCTACCTCCGGCATCGCTCCGCGCTTAGGGCCGCGCGCTAATGTCAAATAGAAACGCGTCCCGCAGATTCCCGGGAACCCGTGCCTCTGCTCTCCTCTCCTCTCCTCTCCTTTTTCTCCGCTCGGCCAGTTCGCACCCTTAAGTTCCGGCCGGATCGAATGGCGTTCCGAGGGGTCGGCGCAGGTGTCTATCGGGCCGGAAGAAACTCGTTTGATAGAAATCGCGAGAAGAAGCTAGGATAGGTCCGCGCAGACGATCGTCCCGAGGTCGTCGTCGAGGGACATAACGGATCCGGCTGTTCGTCTGTTCCGAGTAAGGTACGCGGTGCGCATGCGTAATGCTGCTGCATTCCAAGCATTGCGAAGTCGCTGCACCGTGCACGCCGGTGCATCGCCCGATGCCAGAGAAAGAGGAACGAATTAACCGAGACACCGGGCAAGACCGAGAGAGAGACCGGTACGCCGCGCTATCGGCACGAGAGAGACCCGGTGGAAGTCGCAATGACAAACGTGCTCACCGATTGCCCGTTTGATTGATCGTTATCTGCCCTCCCGAAAAAAACTTTCTCCGACTTTCGACGTCGTCGGATCGTTGGACGTTGTCCGCGTCCGACGCGCTAACGACCTTTCTAACGATTCGCCCGAATTCGACGATATTTACCCCGGACCTTCTGGGGGTAAGAGGAACGGCCGGAGTTAACAACAACGGAAAGCGGTTGTCGCGAAGAAGGTTCTGCGCTGCGGCCGGCGTACCTATCGTTGCGCACGTGCACTCGTAATACTATGCACCGAAGCTAAGCGGGAAGTACTATATCGTAACCGACTTCCGTTGCTATTAACACACGTCAGAACTGGCTTTCCGCGCGTGATAAGTACCGGGTACAAAGTGCAACGATTAAGGGAACGGTAGAGGCTGCGCGGCTGAGCCCGGCTCGAAAATTGACCGTCGCGGGGATATCGGTCGGAGCTGTCGCGATACCTCGGATCTCCGAAAATATAGTCGAAGGCAGAAATAAGTTAGGAACTATCGCGTTTATAATGGTCAGACGGCGCTATTACGCCGGCGAGGCGAAGGAGAGGTAGCCGAGGCCGGGTTGAAAGAGGACAGAGCCGGGGAGAGAAAGGGTAAAAGGTAGAGAGGAGAGAGAGAGAGAGAGAGAGCGGGCGAGTAAAAAGAGAAGAGCAGAGACGCGAGGACAGAGATGGGCCGCGGTACGGTGAGCACTGGTCGGTCGGTTTATAATAAGACAGACAGGAGGATAGCACTGAAATGAGGTGGTTTCGTCGGCAGCTTTGTCCGGCGCCATGTTTAACATAGCACCACCTCGTCTACGTGGCACGCCGACTCGCCATTCCGTAGTTCCTCCGTTTTTACTCTCGCTATCGCTCTTACCCTTCCCTATCTCTCGTTTATCAAAGACACGAGAGAGATTCGAGCGAAGTCGCGAGAGTTACGCGGTAAAAAAGTCGATCGATTCGCGTCCCTCTCTCTCTCTTTCTCTCTCCGGTTCGCACTGAAAATCGATTTTACGGCGAACGCGTTTCCTCGAACCGAAAAGCGTTCGCCGATTACCTTAAACAGGCAGCTCGGCGCGCGACGCGGAGTACGCGCTGTGACGAATTTCAAAGACGAAAAAAGGAAATCGCGCGGCGAGATTCCGCGAAAAATCCGCATACCACCGACGGTGACTCAGTACCAGATATCCTTGAGCGTTTTACGAGTGCAAATATCGTCGCTCCTATCGGCTACCCACCTTCCCACCGTCCTTTTCTCTTTTCCTCGCTCTATTTCTCCTGCCTCGTTGCTCTCGACTATTCCCGACGCGGACGCTGACGCGGATCGCTCGAACCTTTCATTCATGATTCCTCGTTTCTCGCCTCCGTCTCGGGAACGGATTACCTTTCCTTGGAAAGGACGCGCGGCGCGAGGTAACGCAGCCCGTTGCGTAAAAACTCACGAGGACCCACTGGCGATATATTTTTTCTTATTCCGCGTCGCGTCGGTCGCGCGCCGGTTCAAGTTAGGCTGGTTATCGCGATCGCGATCACGATCGTCGTGAGAATGGAATGTCGCTCGTTACCAACGAGTTCGGCTACAAAAGGGCATGCTCCGGCTCGATAAGTGCTCAAGGCTGAACGATTTCCCGAACGAGGACGCGCGTACACTCGTGTGGCTCGCGCGCTCGCTTTATCGCGGAACGATTCATACCGTTGTCACCGTATACCGTGAAAAATATGTTTGTCGACTCAGCTTTCCCTGAACGAAGATACGCTCCTCCTCGCGGGTACATCGGATGAGGAGACGCTCGCCACGATAACGACGGTACGCACGGCACGAACCGCCGCGTGAAGATACGCACGGCTCCGATATATCGACCGGGGTCATCTTTCGGACCGAGCCACGATTCATTCATAACCGGGAAACTTGCGCGATACCGCGTTTACGTCGGCCCGCTTATCGCCCGCTTTTTCTCCTCATAAAGGAGTGACGCTGTTCGCCGTGCCTCGAGGTTCAAAGTTTGTCCGGCTCGACAATGAACTTGGTTCTCCGTGAATTCCTGCGGCGTAAGAATAAAATGAGTCTCCTGTATATTTCTTAATCGTCGCGCGACGGAAACGAGAACGCCGACGCGGTCCATTCATTCCACGGATTCTTAATGACCTACGAACACTCGTAATCTCAACCGAACCGCGTCGTTCGCCCGTGGAATTCTTACCTGACGCGGTCCACGTCGGTCAACCAGGTTTCGATTCTACGGATAGCCCTGCGCCTCGGGATATCTACGAACGAGCTCCTGCTTGCGAAAGCATTCCATTTACGATTATCGTACGCGAAGCTCTGGGCGAGCGAATTCGAGGGAACGGGCGGGCTATATCCGCGGATAAGGCGAGAACTGAAACGGGAGAAAGAAGGGAACGAGAGGAAGATCCGAAATACTTGATCGTCGTCTGTCATTCTCTATAAATAAAGTTTACGCCGTCGAACGGAACGGGTGTTCGCCGGAGATGAAATCAACGTCATATCATTCGATGTGGTCGTACACGTCACCGGCAGGCATCGCCGTGCTCCAAAGTCAAAGGCGCGCGGCGGTAAAGAGAGCGAGTTCAGAAGTCCGGCGAGAGAGGAGAGCCGAGGAGGAGAGGAACGGGGAAAGGGGCGAGCTGGAATGGAATGCGCGGCGCCTAGGGCTCGTTGAATTCCAGGGCCACGCGTGCCCTTCCCCCTCGCCGCGAGCACCCACCGCTGCCAATATACTTTGCCTGCGGCTGGCACTCGCGACCGACCACCATAGCACTCATTCATGGGGACCTCCTCCTATTACGCGCTCGTAACTTAACCCGTTCAACGCCAACGGTGCTACCATCTATCGGAGACCGGCTCAACCGCGTAGCTGTACTGCCTCGGTCGCTCGCGCGGTTCGCTCTTATCGACGTTCCCCATCGCAGAAATGCAAAACAGAGAAAGGGAAATTGCGATACGATGAGATAACTTTTTTCTCTCGATTTTTAAATACTGGTGTAACGAGAAGGCCGAACTCCTCGGCAAACGATATACGCAACAAATTTTTCAATAAATACGTGTTCTGAAAGTAACTTTGCGCTTGTTTTACTGCGATCCTTTTGACCATTGAACAACGGTTGATCTTTTATAATGAACTTGATAGATTATGATTGATCTAACCGAGCGACTTCACAGCTCGATCGGAATATCGCGAACTATACCTAGAACGATCGTTGCCTATCGTAATTATCTCTTGTTACGGTACAGTGTCGCTATTATCTCTTATTGCAAGAGGGGAATACAACATATTGCAGAAAAATAATTTCCACTTGATAATGCTCGAAACTGCGACTTCGTTCGCCACGATATCACTTTTCGTCAAGATAAATGTAAGAATGTTGTTTACCTTGCATTTTCAAATGTTGCTGATTCGCTGCTGCCTATTGCAGCGAATCCGACGCCGACCGCCAAACCCTCCGGTATATTGTGCACCTATGCAATAGAAAGCGATAGAGTCGACGTGCNGCCATCTATCGGAGACCGGCTGAACCGCGTAGCTGTACGGCCTCGGTCGCTCGCGCGGTTCGCTCTTATCGACGTTCCCCGTCGCAGAAATGCAAAACAGAGAAAGGGAAATTGCGATACGATGAGATAACTTTTTTCTCTCGATTTTTAAATACTGGTGTAACGAGAAGGCCGAACTCCTCGGCAAACGATGTACGCAACAAATTTTTCAATAAATACGTGTTCTGAAAGTAACTTTGCGCTTGTTTTACTGCGATCCTTTTGACCATTTAACAACGGTTGATCTTTTATAATGAACTTGATAGATTATGATTGATCTAACCGAGCGACTTTACAGCTCGATCGGAATATCGCGAACTATACCTAGAACGATCGTTGCCTATCGTAATTATCTCTTGTTACGGTACAGTGTCGCTATTATCTCTTATTGCAAAAGGGGAACACAACATATTGCAGAAAAGTAATTTCCACTTGATAATGCTCGAAACTGCGACTTCGTTCGCCACGATATCACTTTTCATCAAGATAAATGTAAGAATGTTGTTTACCTTGCATTTTCAAATGTTGCTGATTCGCTGCTGCCTATTGCAGCGAATCCGACGCCGACCGCCAAACCCTCCGGTATATTGTGCACCTATGCAATAGAAAGCGATAGAGTCGACGTGCCATAATCGAATTCAAACTTAGATATGTAAAAAGCATTTACCGTGATAGCTACTATCAGCAGTAACACTCTCCTCCATTGATTATTTTTGCACTCGTTGTTAGGATCCTCGTAAACCGTTCCAACCTCTCCTTGTTCCGCTGGTCCGTTCGTATTTGCAACTTGACGTCGACGAGCGTTTTGCTCATAAAAACCTGCGAACGCAACGGCAATCTTGCAGAGCAGCCCACGCTCTGGTAGCCATGTATTAAAAAACCAATCCGACGCGTGTTCAAGCCGCGCGTGTACGTGACCATCTTCCTTTACGTTCTTAGTATCGAAGCAAGCTCATCGTGTTTTAATACCCGGTGTTCATTACAGACTTCATTGCGTACGAGATCCGCAGACAGGATTAATAAGATCAGTTTTCAAAGACGTGGAACTTTCGAAACACGAATCGATAGAACAGTTTGAGAACCTCCCAGTCGAAAAGTGTTAAACATGTTAGCAACGGAGTTGCAGTAGTCGGCCATGCTATTTATAGTATTTATATTTTAACGATCGTGTTTTTCGCAAGTTCCACTTGTTGCTTTAAACATGCACGAGCCACAGGTTTAGAAGCGTTTCAAAGCATCGCACCGACAAAAACAGTTCAGCTAGCTACATCGCATCATACGATATAACGCACGATAGATACGATAGATACAAAATAATTTGTTTCTCAGAAACAAGCAGCAACTGATGATAAGAAAATAAAAATCAACGAAACTGAGGTAAAAGAAAGACTTTCTTATCCTTTTTTTTCTTTTCCTTGGAACCGGACGCCGATACTGCTTTTTCCTGAACGAACCGTGTTACTTATTGCGTGAAAAAGCAAAGAGGGGCGAGTGTACATCGATATTTTTGTATTGACACATAGACATAAAATAAATTATACACGCGCGCGTGTATCCTGAACTGATCCCATTTTCCAAGCCTACAGAGAGAATTGGATGTTACGAGAAAAAAAGGTTGTGATACCATCGATGGTGGTCGACTCGAATCGAGTATACATATTCCCATCGGATATCTGTACGCCGTTATACGGATCGTAATCGTTTAAATCCTCGTCACTCTTTAGTTTTGCAACAATCTTGCGTTTTTGTTTCGTACCCACTGATTGCATAGCTAAAAGCACATTGGGGGACTGAATGCCAAGGGAAGATATCAACGCGTCCGTCCCGTAAACGAATGCCGCGCCTACGAGAAAACCGATTCCCGTTGGTATGAACGCGAATTGGCCCTCTGCTCCATACAGTTTGCTCTTTTCTGCCATTTCGATAGCTGGTGCCAGCAGCGACCAGTAACTCGCCGCTATCATTACTCCGGCGGCGAATCCTAGGCTGATGTCCAACAATTTACGCTGCAATAAAAACGCGTACGCATCTTTTAGACTCGTTCTGCTTCTTTCTCCTATTCTTCGTGCTTCTCAATTACGCGCTAACAACTTGTTAAAACACCCACGCTATGTGTGTCGTACGCTTAACGTCTCGGTTCTTATTAGTTTCAACAGACAAACGCGTATTAGGATTCTGAAATTCGTAGCGAGACAAATCGTACAAATTGGTAGGGAACATGAGCGTACGATTAGAATTGAAAACAGGATGTTCGATTAAATTGTTCGGGTGCAAGTTAAAAATTCTACTTTGATATTATGCCACGTTCTTGTCTCGTTCACGTTACACGTGGCCCGCGTAACAAAGGGCCAATCAATCGAACATTTCGATATGACAAAATCTAAGCAATCATAGTTTTGTAAATGCAAATCATGTTCATGCGTTTAGGACGTATCTAATCTTATCAGATGAAGTGTAAATAGTAAACATGTGTTAGTAACTTTTCGGAAAAGCAAATGTTAACTAATAGATAACGTCAAAACAACTTAAGAGTACCTTTCAAGTAATGTGATTTACACTTCCTCGATTGGTTGAAATGAGGATACGTCGAGTTTTATGCTAATTTTCCATCATCATATTCAATGAAAGATAAATACATGGTAATCTTGAATTCTAATGAGTGAAACGAGATGCGACACGCTATGCGAGAAGACACGGAGTTCGCCGTGGAACCGACTATTCGCGTTTTCATACGCTCCCGAATTTGACAAGTGAAGGCTAGGTTCAAAAAATGGTACGATTCCCGCGGATGAATGACGTGCCGCGATAAGGTTATAGGTTAGAGTCGAACCGATGCATGGACATATATATATGTATCTCCGGTTAACGTAACAGCGAATGCTGACCGAGTTGTGAGAGATTGGAAAGTACCGCGGGACAAAAGGAGAAGAAATAATCTTACTTGCTTTCCCCGGATAACAATGACAAGTGCGGCACCCGCTGCGGTGAGAGCCCACGTAAATAACGTTCCAAGGAGCGCCTGTTTGATCGGCGTACAATCCTTCAACATTGTGCGGATTATACGATTCTCGACACCTTAGACAGTACCGCACGTCCTCAGCAACGTTCAGCCACGAGAAACTGTTTTATGGAACGTGGGACACAAAATTCGCAACGTGCATTCAGTCCCCCACACTTATCGCAACCACCACCTCCAGCGTACCACTACTACTACATCCTTTCGCTCCACCTTCATCGCGGCCACTACCACTATCACCGTTATCTCCGCTGCAACCTGCAGCAACTGCGAATCGCAACTCGCAACCACCACCGACCGCGGGGACGCTCGCGCACGACTCTCGTCCCCGCACTTGTCAATTATTATTTCCGAGTATGCGACGATGTAGAATACTGTCATGGAACCGGATGAGTTAAGTGGTTAAGTAGCCGTATTGTTAGCCTGACTTTATGACTGTTTGCACTTGTGCACAAGCCGAGCCGCTCATGCCTGTAACGCCGAATAATTGTTCGATCGACCGGTGCGTCGATTTCGCGATACCCGACGAACCATCGCCCCCGCGTTCCAACTGAATCAATCCTTTAAACTCTCATTCTTTCAACGGTTGACGAACTTATTTATGGCACCCGTGAAAAACTTCATGCATATCACTTGACATTTCTCACCCTCAACGTGAAAAAATATTGTCCTATTCTCGGCGAGAAGTTCAATGGTTATACGACCCGCGTGCGCTGTCCGAGCCGGGAGAGAGATAGTTGCGCGGTCTCATTGCGCCGAGCGAGTCGAGAGCAAAAAGACATGCTGCGTTCTTAGTTCCAGGAAAAAGAAAGACGCTGCTCGGAAACCTTATTTCGTCACGTGAATCACTTCTAATCTCTCACCCCTTGATGACCGCACGATATACCACTCTGTCAAGATTATTATTATTAGAATGACAGTTGACTACCGGACAAAACTTTTCCCGTTGTGTCAGTACCTATAGCGACTGCATACTCGATGTGTTAATATGGCGTCCGCGTCGGTAAGTGTATACATCATCTCAAATTCATTCGATTTTTACGCATTGACGCCAAGTATTTTTATGTTCGCTGGTTTGCTTTGAATCGTGATAAAACGCTAGTTCTAAGCTGTGCATAAATCGACATCAATCGCGTCGGAGGATTCCTTTACTGACATTTGTCGTGCATCACCGTATGTATACATATTGCGTTTAAACATGTTCAACATTGTTTTTCTTTCAGCATTTTTACAGCGATCTAAATATCGTTTCGTTTCTTTTGCGTACGAAGGCTTTTCTCGCAACGTCGCGGTCGCGGTTTCTCACGTATGACATGTTGCTTCAATATTTAAATAGGTTGTAATGTCGTTGATCAGGTTCCTTTACTAATGGATGATGATACGATTGCTTTCGGAGAGGAGGATGAGGCTCAGAACAACAGACTTAAGTACATAAATTAGGATTAAGCAATGGATCAGGTGTAATTGACTTAACTTTGACATTGACGGTGTTCAATCTTTGTAGACACCCATACGTTACCCTGTTTCACTTAGCCTTCAGAGTAGCAGCGATAGTCTCTTACATGTTATGCGGATGGTTTTCAAATAGTTTCATAACTAGCTTCGTACTTGTGGTATTACTTTTGTCTATGGATTTCTGGACTGTGAAAAACATTACTGGGAGACTGATGGTCGGTCTTCGATGGTGGAACTACGTGGACGACAATGGGAAAAGTCACTGGATATTTGAATCCAAAAAGGTTGGTGTCTCTTTAAGTCGATCTTTGAGAAACACAATCGACACCCATCGTTCCATTCTTTGTATTTCTGCAACTTTGCTCCAGCATTGTAATATAGTACAAGGCCTACCAGGTTCTTACATTCTGCGCACTTTCTACTTACTTTAAACAATGATTATGCAAGAATTTAATGTTCCATCATCAGTTGTAAAATGCTCGTAAAGGAACTTAATGTCTTACCGATAAAATCCAAGGTCTACTATTGTGCCCTGTATNGGGTTCTTACATTCTGCGCACTTTCTACTTACTTTAAACAATGATTATGCAAGAATTTAATGTTCCATCATCAGTTGTAAAATGCTCGTAAAGAAACTTAATGTCTTACCGATAAAATCCAAGGTCTACTATTGTGCCCTGTATTTCAGGGTGCTCAACAGAATCGCATCAACACAACAGAGGCTCGTATCTTCTGGTTAGCCTTGATACTCTGTCCATTATTGTGGTCAGTCTTTTTTGTAGTAGCCCTGTTTAGTTTAAAATTTAAGTGGCTGCTTCTTGTCTGCATCGCAATTGTTTTGAATGGTGCGAATTTATACGGATACGTTAAATGCAAAATGGGAAACGAACAGAACATTTCTGCAGCCACTGGCGATTTTTTGAGGAAACAAGTCATACAAAATGTTAGTACCACGAATAATTTCTATCTCGAAGAAACCACTAACGCTAGAACTACCGAATCAGTAAAAGTTATAGATTTATAATAGAGAAATGCATGTATAAAAAAATCGGCAGCTCTAGTGTCTCGAGATACAAGAATTTACATTCGTTATTGCATCGTAGGTCGCGTCGATGATGAGCAGAGCTCCTCCTCCTAGTAATCCAAATCAACAGCCAACGAATGTGATATAAAAACGGGAAACGTTTCCAGTTCCGATGTTATTTAAGCACAATCTAATTTGTATATAATTATGTACATCGATAACTGACTTGTATATGTTCTGAATAAAAGAAAATTACTACGGAAGCAGTAACTCTTCCCTTTTCTCTGCCTCTCCCGATCACGTTCCTAAAAAGAAGAACTAGTTTAATTAAAAAGCGGGGTCGGTTACGTTAGTTATTAGTTTATTGATGCCGCAGGGCAATACATAATGTACACATTATTTCTCCTCGTCAACAGACTTCCTATTACACAATATTTAATTTGTATAGGTGTTAATTAGTAACATTGCATTTATTATATTCACTTCAGCCTGTTGTATTCTTTCTGGCAAGAAAGTATCACAAAATAATTTCCCATTCTTTCAACGATATTTAATATTTGACTTATTCTTTGTTTCTTTAATTCACATTTTTCTCTTTCGGAACCTGACGACCGGCGGTCGTTTGGCCGCGGTCGCATCCGAACGAATTAACTCGGGATGTTCGTCCCACAAACGCGTTTAGCAAACTCGTCGTGGTGGTATATTGCACGGAGCAATAAACTGGCCGATTGTATATTTTATTTGTTGTATTGTTAGAGATTGCTCCGAAAACGCGAGTCGTATAATCGTTTTACTCTTTTTCCATTTTTTTTTCTTTTTTTTGTTTAAGAAGAAGAATACAACAAACCACATATTGCTATACACTCTGGGATATAAAAAAATTATAAACACTAACGATAGACACGCAGCTAAATTACAACGTACACAAAAACTTTTGGAATGATACAAAATAACGTAATAACGTTACGATCGATAGCTTAGAAATATATGAATGTCGTGGACTTGTTTGTATCGGTGAATTCATCGAATACTGTTCCATAACGCTACGAACTTATAACTAGTAATATGTTTATACAATCATTCAACTTTTTCGTTTCCCATAACGTATTTTATTTGTAATCTGGAACTTTGAACGCGAAGTTGTCGACCGTCTTGGCGAAAGACCGCACTTCTCTTGCTGCACGCTTTTGTATCCCTCTCCCCGTTAATCAAACTCACTGTTCAGATTCGGAAATTCAATCGAAAGTTAACAGTCGCCTCCTTAAAATTATCGTACAAAAAGTATTCTACCGCTATTCGCTATGGATTCTCTAAACTGAAATCGTTTTCACCTCTTAACGACTTTATCGAATAAGTCTGATAAATTGATATCGTTCGAGGAAACGTATCTTATTTTGATGTGTGTTCATTTTTCAGCCTTTTCTCGGTGGCAGGTTGCGTACCACGTGTAACGAGTCGACCCTCTGTTTAATCAAGTTTTTATTACCCAATTATACTTTTTAAAGAACAGCACACTTTTTATCGGAAAGCGTAATTAACAGCTGTTGGTTTGATTTAATGAAAAACAGTCGTTTATTTCGAGTCTCTTCATTGTCAGTTAGAATTCGTTTTTTTTTATTTGGGGGCGGGAGCGGGGGACAGAAATACAATATCGTTGATTGCCACGCAACTTAAACGTAAATAAATGAGGAAGAAGAAGAAGAAGAAGAAGAAGATGGAAATTAATGTACGCGTAAAGTATCGGGTAGAAAAAAGTATGTAATTACAAAAATAGCATTAGTTTGTGAGTGAGTTTCGTGCTCGTACCAAAGGCCAACGAATTTGAGGACACGTCTACAAAAATCGTGTAAAAAGAGAAGATCACGCGGCGAGATCTTTTAAGTTTGAACGGACAATGACAGAGATACAGAGATTAAGTATAAGTCTACCTTTCGTAACGACGACCGAGGCGTTTAAGTACTTTTGCAAGTACCGAAAATACACGTACGTGATAATATATTAGACGCAATGGCCTTCAGTCTTACAACGTTAAATAAAAAACGATATGAGATACGATGCAGGTTTCGAAATAATCCGAGTAAATTACTTCATTCTTCGTCGATATAAACGTCCGTGTAAAAAACTAGGTGCGCAAGGAAAACAACGATGTTCAAAAAATAATATCAAAAGGTGCATTGAGAAACGAGAAGCGTCGAAATGAAATTCGTACAGAACGACGTGCTCTTCGACGAAAACGAAACAAAATCAGTCTGGAAAATATCCACAGTTTTCTTTTTCTTTAAATGCGTACTCTTTTCATTTGTGATATNTCGGCGAGATCTTTTAAGTTTGAACGGACAACGACAGAGATACATAGATTAAGTATAAGTCTACCTTTCGTAACGACGACCGAGGCGTTTAAGTACTTTTGCAAGTACCGAAAATACACGTACGTGATAATATATTAGACGCAATGGCCTTCAGTCTTACAACGTTAAATAAAAAACGATATGAGATACGATGCAGGTTTCGAAATAATCCGAGTAAATTACTTCATTCTTCGTCGATATAAACGTCCGTGTAAAAAACTAGGTGCGCAAGGAAAACAACGATGTTCAAAAAATAATATCAAAAGGTGCATTGAGAAACGAGAAGCGTCGAAATGAAATTCTTACAGAACGACGTGCTCTTCGACGAAAACGAAACAAAATCAGTCTGGAAAATATCCACAGTTTTCTTTTTCTTTAAATGCGTACTCTTTTCATTTGTGATATATCTATAATATATATCTATGTATATATTATTCATCATCTTATTTATATTTATATCCATATTTATAGTTATATTTATATTTATATAATGTTGTTAATGACAGACGGTGCATTTATGTACACTTAGTCACAATTCCTGACCCTCGAACCACTTTCAACTAAAACTTAGAACGCTCGAAATTTAATGATCCGATCTGGTAAAGTAATACTGTTTTCTTGCATCATTTTTAGTACTCCTCTCCGCTTCCCTCCTGCCTGCCGACTCCCATAACGAGAATAGATTATATTGTACAGACGGTCGAAGCCAAAGGAATGCCAACAACGAAAATCTGTAAGTCCTTCCGTTCTATTTAAGTATATTAAAAATCTCTTTATCGTATGTATATTTGTTATACCTCTATAAATAGAATTTTACGCTCTACCATTATTGAACTGCGATAGAACGATTCTATAGCGAACGGTACGATGAAAATTTCGAGATGTAGAAGATATATAAACGAGCACATGCTTATTGTCCTCATAGACTACGTAGAATTTTTGTAGACCTCTGAATCGCAAGTGATAATACACGCGTCGAAAATGTTCTATTATTATCAAAAAGGAGATACACAGTTGCATCCAGTCGATGCACGATCAACGTTTGTTCTTGGCATTGATTTGGCGTTACTCTCCGTGCCGGGGACGATGATCGACTAACTAGAATTATAGTTTCGTTGAATCTCATCTCTCCTTGACGCTAAACTATGCTCTTTGATTAAGTCCTACTAAGAAAAGGAATTTTTATCTCATTGAACGCGAAGCGAGTCTCGGTTTTCCTTTTTAGCTGCCGAAAAGAATCGTAAAAGTAGTCGAGGTAGAAGCCTATAATGGAACTTTGTACACGAGGGCATCGAGGGCTCGGGGGAACAGTACGCAAATTCAACATACAGTGCTCTTCTAGTTAGTTAAATTAGTTCGCTTAGAAACCTGCACAACACGTTTTGTGCATTCTTTTTTTAATTGGATATAGGCACCGTTTCCTTTCATTCCTCTCCCATTCAGTCCAGTTGCATTATTATTTTCTTTTTTTTTTTCCTCTTCATCTAATGGCATCTTTTACGTGCTAATCTTAGAACAATCGCCTTACGATCTACTTAAAATTACAGTAGGTAATGAGAAGATCCCTATCGTGCGTAATGGGTTCAGCATGATTAATTGTCGATTTGGCAGTATGGTAATTTTCTCGTCGCCGAGCGGAAATTTACGTCTCTCTGTTTTCTTTATGGTGTACCAAGGTTCACACAATGTTCTTTTTTCTCGTCGCATCGATAAGTACTTTTTTGGAATGTGCCACGCGCGTTTTGTTCCACGGAAGTTTGTCAACTCCTCCCGTTCCTGACGAAGCGCATTTTGCGCCCGCAATCGTTCGCTTTCAGACGTTGCGTTTCCCACTAATATGGAAGCACTGTTCTCCGACAAACAGGGGGATGCCTCGACGTGTGCACGTTGACGTTCGACCGCAAGGCACACGATCGCAAAATAATAATCCTCGTCAGTTACTTTTAAAAGAATCGCTATCTCCGAGCGATACGGGGACGCGTAATCGGATTGGATATGTTTCATTTGATCGAACTACCGATTACGATTGCCTTTCAATATTTCCTATCGCTTGTCGAATCAGCTTTCAGGTTGAGAACGTCTGAATTTCGTTTTCCTATTTTCTTTTGTAAACTACGAACGGATTTCGGTAAAGGACATGTCTACAGATATGATTGCTTTCCTACGAGCCTCTGAGAGGCGTACGGCAGTTTTGTCCCGGGAATCAGATTCGGTTGAGCACTTTCGATGCTGATAAAAACGAAATTCTCCGCTTTGACTGCTGCAACACCACCGACTATATGATTATACTTGGCTGCTACGCTGTTAGTCGCCCGACAAGTTAATAATTTATCGCCCTTTCTATCGTTATTTGTCCATGGAAGGTACGAGTACAGTACGTTCGTGCCCGGGATCGCGGTATAGGCTACATACTTACAAACTTACATACTTCTCTCGAGTGGCTTCGCGTACTAGACGCGGCGCACTTTTGCCCGTTCGCCTACCTCCCTCTCGTTTCTCTGTCGATCTCTTCTGTCCCTGGTCGATTCCCTCTCCTCGCGCGTGTCGGGTTGTCAGTTGGCGTAATGATCGAACGAGCCCAAATATTCCAAACTTGCGCGATAGCAAAACTGATACTGGTCCTGCAACCGCGGGCAGAATCTCTCTTATTTAAGAGCGACTCGTCTCCTTAAAGCATTTTACTTACCTCGGTTTGAACCATCGCCGGACGTTGCGTTCGTAATATTCTGACCGTCTGGAAGATGTCCACGACTCCTTCGTACTGCATGCGCTCCAGTACGATGCTGAGCGTGATGAAGACTCCGGTTCTGCCGACGCCCGCGCTACAGTGAACGGTGATCGGGCCGTCTTGCCCGAACTGCTCCTTCGTTTTGTGCACCTGCCCGATGAAGTCTATGAACCCGTCGCCGGACTTCGGCACTCCCTGCTCCGGCCAGTCGATGAACTGGAACTGTCTGACCGTGCGACTGGCCCCGTCCCGCGCGTCCGTCACCTTGAACTCGCGCAGGATGTACTGCGGCATATTGTACTCCGCGATCGGGTCCACCACGAAGCACTGATAACGAATCGACCTGTCGGACGGCCAATACTGGTGGCACTTCTCCCTGCCCATCTCCTTCAGTTTCGTCAGCATCACCACGATGGTGGAGTTGTGCTCCCACAGCATGCGCCAGAAGTCATCGGTGGTGTCGACGAGCGGACCCTGCGTCGCGATGTAGGCCCCTCGGTATCGATAGCCGTCGATCAAGCTCGCGTTTATGTAATCGGAGCCCTCGATGTTGCGCTGAGGCTGCAGACACACTCTGGTGCACTCGTACGGCAGGATGTGCACCAGCCGGTTCTTGTGTTTGTTGCACGGCAGATTCGCCGAGATGAACCGCGACGAGTCGACCTTGATGTTAGACAGTTTCTTGAACTCGAGCTCCATGCCGGTGATGTTGTCGATCTCCGGCTGCATCAGCTTCTGAATGTGCGAGTGCAGGTTCCTCGCGGGCACTTCCGTGTTGCCGCAGATCACCGCTTCGTAGAGCGCGTCGTGGATGAAAATGTACTGATCCTCGGTCTGCACCATGTAGTTCCTCTGAGCGCGTAGGCAAGTCACGTGGCCGTAGATATCGATCATCTTTTCGTGTTTGATCCTCTCGAGCATCGAGTCTATGACGATGAAGCAGCCGGTCCTCCCGACGCCGGCGCTGCAGTGAACGATCAGTGGTCCGCTCTCGGGTGGATTCAGGGATCTGACTCTACGCAAGAACTGCAGGAACGGTGCGGGGTGCTCGGGCACGCCGTGGTCGGGCCAGGCCGTGAACTGCAGCTGTTTGATCTCGCGTCTCTCCGAGTAGCCGGCTCGCAAGATTTGGAAGGTTCGGATACAGTAGGTGGCCAGTTCTTGTACGTCGGTGATCGTGATCGTCATCAGACCGTAAGTCTCCGAGCCCCTGCTCGGCCAGTATTGGTCGCACTTTATCCTCGTCCTCTCCTCCAGCTTGGTCATCATCACTATCGTCGACGACCTCAGCTCCCAGCACATTCGCCAGAAATCGCCGAACGTCTCTTGAAGCGGTCCCTGCGTCGCCACGTACGCGTTTTGTTTCCTGTATCCGTCGCAGTAGTTCGCGTTTATGTAGTCGGTGCCCGATATGCCGTCGATGGTCTGGAGAATCACTCTCGAGTGATCGTACGCGATCACGTTCGCGTAACGATTCTTCGAGGCGTTCACCTCCATGTTCGAGTGGTCCCAAGTGAATTGTTGTCCGGGCTCTATCGACTCGTACTCCTGACTGAACTTTAGATTGTCGTTCGCTTTTAGTCGCTCGATATGATTCCCCAATTCGCTGATTGGAATCGGTGGATGAGAGACCATGCCGGGCGTTTGGAAATTCAAACGGCGCATCTCCACCGGGTCCGAGGGTGCGTGGTTCGAGCTAATGTCCGCGGCCATCAAGGGACGCGTGACGGCCGCTTGGTCCGGCGCTTTGCACGGTTGTCTGCGTCTGAAACAATCGTCGAGTCACAATGCATACTAAAGCTTATCGAGGGACTGACGATGTTCTTTTAATACAACGAGGTAGCAGGGAGGTCTCCGCTTTAAAATCGTTTTTAATTGATGTCGCTACCACTTCTGGTTGTCGAGATATCGTCGCCCGAAGACAACTGCGAGTTTCGGCAGTTCGCTAATGCTGTCCTCTTCTCACGACTGACTCTCGCGCGCTCACACCTGCCGTCACTGACCTATCCCCACTTTGCGAGGAGGGGAGAACGGTCAGCGGCAGACGCTGAGTCAGCGTTTTTTCTGCCACTACCACCGTGCGTACGCGGTACCAGGAAAAAATCTAGGTCACGCGGCCCATTCATCCTTTCAGGCTCGCGCGCGTTCGAACTTTAAACCCTCGTATCTCGGAAACGGATTGAGATATCGACGTAAAACAAACGCGATTTTAAAGGGCGCCTGAACCGCTATCTATTCACCCTGTATTTTTGAAAAAATTTCAATCCCTTCTACCGTTCAAAGTTTCGCAATTTCCTCGGTGTTCCTTTCAATGCGTACCGCAGGTCGAAAAAATGTGAGAAAAAAAAATGCGTTCACTCTCCCGCTGGCTATTCTGTTTTATACTCACTTTTTGATAACGAAGAGAAGGACGAGAAACACGCTGACCATTAACGCCGCTATTATTGGTCCGACCACCCACACCATCCCCGGTTCCTGTCCGCTGGTCTTCACCGAAACCTCCGGGTTTCCGTCGACCGGAGTGTTTGGATTGGGTCGTCGGGGTGGCTCGCCGGGAGGCACTTCTCGCATGTCGAGAGATAAATATTCGGAGAAGGGCGAGGAAGTGTACAAATGCTGCACAGAAAGTCAAGAAATATTTCATTAATACTTTCGTCTGTTCCTGAAATCGTTCTATTCTTACGCTTACTTTTCTCGGTGTATCGACTACGGCACGGACGAAGATCCTGTATCGTTTCCCCTTCTCCAATTTTCGATTTTCATAGCCTTCGTATATGTCTCCGCTGCCGAGATGAAAAGTGTACGGGATGTCCCTCTGCGGAAATTTAGCGGCAATGTAAGGAGCGTTCTCCCTGTCTTTCGCGCCCTTGCCCGTTATTATGTCCTCCGTCAACTCGTCCGGTTGCTTGTCGGCCGACGATTCGTCCTCGGGCACCACGATCAGATAATAATGCGAGATCGGTCCATATTCCTCGGACGCCTGGGGTAAAATCACCTGAATCTCCTCGCCGTTCACCACTCCATAGAAATCCGGCTTCACCATAGGCTTCGGGGCAGCCATTTGCGTGGTGATGGTGATTTTGGCCGGCGGTTTATATTGACCGTCCCGCGGAATGGCGCTCACGTTCACGTTGTACGTGGTGAACGGTTGAAGCTCGTTTATGGTAGTGCTCGTCACGGTAGGGTCGAGGAGAATCTCTCGGCGCGGGATCACCTGAGTCTGAGTAATGCCCTGCGAGTCTACGAACTCCTTCACCGCGTCGAACGAGACTTTATAGTTCTGCGGGTTGAGCCTTATCGGCGGTTTCCACGAGAGGGTCATAGAATGTGTCGATGAGTCCGGCGCCCTCAAGTCCAAAGGCACGTCTTCCGGTTTCACCTGGACCGTCACCTTCTCGCTGAGCCTTCCCAGACCGGTCTTGTACCTCGCGGCGACCGTGATCGCGTACTGCGTGAACTTCTCCAGACTCACCAGGTCCGCCGACTCGGTCAGGCCGACGGTCTTCTGTTTCCACTCGTCCAGATCTTCCACCGCGGTCGTCGTGTAAAATATCTGATAGCCGACTATCTTCCCGCGATTGGGCACCGGATCCCACCAGACCTCCACGCTCGTGTCGGACGTGGCCACCGCCTTCACGAACATCGGCGCGCGGCCGATATCCTTTTCCGTCATGATCGTGATCTTCTCGGAATACGGCCCGCTGCCGACGGACGTGTGCGCTCTCACGTGAAACACATACTCCGTGTTCTCCTCTAGGTTCGTGAAAACGGCCCTCGTCTTGGTCGTGTTCCTGTCTATGGTGGTCGAGTGGTCGTTCTTCTTGTTGAACTGCACGTCGTAACTGATTATCTGCCCGTTCCTGTGATTCGGCACGGGCAGATCCCACGTCACGCAGACCGTGTCGGGCGTTTGGAAGAAGTATGATAAATTCGTGGGAGGGCCGGTGGGCTCTCCCTCGGGACAGAACCAATACCGAATGGTCTCCTGTCCGAAACCTATCGAATTCTGTCCGGCGATCCTGAACTCGTAGTCCAATCCGCGTTCCTCTGCGATGCAGATTTAATTCGTATCTCGCGAAAAAAGAGACAGAGAGAGAGAGAGAGAGAGACGTCGAGACAAACTTACTGAAATCGGAGATCTTGTAAGTGCGCTGCTCGGTCCCTTGGATGAACTTCTCCTTGAGCGCTTGATTCCTAATGCCGTATCTGATCCTGTAGCCTAACAGGTCGCCGTGCGTCTGCGACGGCTGCGACCATTCGAGCTCGACCACGTCTGGGTCTTTGGACAGCACTCTGAAAACGAGGAGGGCGGCTATCAGAGGAGCGGTACCCGGGAAAAGGGCGGTGGCGTCGGGTGATACCCGAGCAACGTACTTCACGTTAACGTCCGGCTTGTTCGGCACGCCACCGGGAGTTCTGACGTGAACAGGAGTCGAACGATCGCCGTCACCCTTTCTCGTTAGAGCGGCCACTTGCACCGAGTACCTCGTGTCGGGTTGCAACCCGGTAATGTTCACTTCCAGCACGCCGTCTTCCTGCACGTCGCGTCGTATCGGCTCGTTCAACAGATCCTTCCCCTAAACAGGAGCCAACGTGAGCGCGGAATTCGTTAGGCGACCGACGACGACTCGTTTCGCTTTCGGACTGACCTCCTCTCTGACCTCCTGCACGTGTATCTGGTAGCCCCTTATCACGCCGTTCTGTTCTTTCGACTTGGGCGGTTTCCATTCGACGTGCACCGCGGTCGAATTGATCGGCGTCGCTTTCACGTCTTGGGGATCGCCCGGAACTGGAACGCAACGCTCAGTTAATTCGCGCGCTTCACGCTCGACGCGTCACACGCACAGTCGCACGGTCACGTACACATCGGCGCATTCACACGTGAAATAAACGGGGGGGGCGGGGGATCAAATAATAATATTCGTAAGAGAAATCTGAAATGAAAACGCTACGACGCGTGGTGTTAACCGAAACGAAAAATTATTCCGAACCGTCTCGTGCCTGGTCGAAACTGAAAAAGCGTGAACCAACATAATGCGAATATTCCGTCTCCGTGTAAATCGGTAACAGTCCGTGGCCATGGTCGTCTCGTCTAAACGAAGCTCGTAAAAAGTACGGCAAATTAAAGCTTTGTATAGCAATTAAAAAGGATGACAAGCAAATGATGGCACGAACGGAAAATAAAGTACCGATAGACAGAGATAAACGAATGAAAGAGTGAGAGACAGAGAGACAGAGACAGACGAAGAGTAAAGAAAATGTAATTGGAAAATATGTACATGCCAATCAATCGCACACGGACAAAACGACGTACAAACAATATTACGAGGTACGCCGGTACCTCATGCTCTACGGCCCTACGGCGCGCGATAAACCTCCATTTGAATACCAATAATGTATATTGTTTTTTTTTTTTTTTATGAACGCGAGTGGTAATACGGAAAGCGCGCGTATAAATACGTCGTCGGGAATGCAAGCGCGCGAGGTTGTACGTTGGACGATAATGCTACGGCAATATTGGAGAGTCCATGACGAAACGAGAAGCGGTTTTATACATATGTATGTATCCGCGGGTACATGTACACACGCATGTGCGATCTACGATCAATTGGTGCTGGGTGCGCTGGATGAAAACTGTGCCAGCATAATCGTGCAATCGTGTTTTTTGATAAACGTGCAAGGGGCAACAAAACGTATCCTCGTATATTTACAATTACCCACATCGATTTGCCGTATCGATAATTTGTCGCCAACGTCGTCTCGTAACTTTCCTCTATTCGGTTTTTTTTTTTTAAATCCCATTTTTCGAAAACTCTCTTTTTTTACCGTTTTATCGAGACAACGGCGACGCGACGGGAATTCCGATAGCAAACGTTGTCGTACACGTCTCTCATGGACGGTCCAGTATCCGGCACCGGAAACGTTACGTATCGGCATTACACAGAAAGAATAAAAAAGAACAAGAAAAAGAACGAAGAAACACAAGAACGAAAGAAGAATCGTAGGAGAAAAGAAAGGAAAGCCTATGCACCTCTAGACTCATGTAATACACGATAACAGCCTCTACGAAGTGTCGCAAAATAAAAATGCGTTACGAGGAGAGGGTACGACAAAGAAAAGCCAAACACGTTTGCTTGTGAAGTTAAGTAGACGCGGAGAAGAAGATTCTCTCTCGGTTCGGCGAGACGCATCTCTGCTTCGTGGTTGCGCGGGCTAGCGCGATTTAGAACGTATCAATAACGCGCTGAACGAGGCTCGCTGTTGTTCCGCAGCGCAAAAAACAAACTTGGCCAGCGCGTTTAGTCGGCCAGCGTTTTGTCGTTAACGATACGCGCGCGCGCAAAAAATAGTTCCTCAGTTTAATCGTGTTTGCTTGCCGGCTGCAGCAACAAAAGTGTGGTAAAAAATCGCATCTCCAAAATGGTCTCTCGCAGAGAANAAATACGTCGTCGGGAATGCAAGCGCGCGAGGTTGTACGTTGGACGATAATGCTACGGCAATATTGGAGAGTCCATGACGAAACGAGAAGCGGTTTTATACATATGTATGTATCCGCGGGTACATGTACACACGCATGTGCGATCTACGATCAATTGGTGCTGGGTGCGCTGGATGAAAACTGTGCCAGCATAATCGTGCAATCGTGTTTTTTGATAAACGTGCAAGGGGCAACAAAACGTATCCTCGTATATTTACAATTACCCACATCGATTTGCCGTATCGATAATTTGTCGCCAACGTCGTCTCGTAACTTTCCTCTATTCGGTTTTTTTTTTTTAAATCCCATTTTTCGAAAACTCTCTTTTTTTACCGTTTTATCGAGACAACGGCGACGCGACGGGAATTCCGATAGCAAACGTTGTCGTACACGTCTCTCATGGACGGTCCAGTATCCGGCACCGGAAACGTTACGTATCGGCATTACACAGAAAGAATAAAAAAGAACAAGAAAAAGAACGAAGAAACACAAGAACGAAAGAAGAATCGTAGGAGAAAAGAAAGGAAAGCCTATGCACCTCTAGACTCATGTAATACACGATAACAGCCTCTACGAAGTGTCGCAAAATAAAAATGCGTTACGAGGAGAGGGTACGACAAAGAAAAGCCAAACACGTTTGCTTGTGAAGTTAAGTAGACGCGGAGAAGAAGATTCTCTCTCGGTTCGGCGAGACGCATCTCTGCTTCGTGGTTGCGCGGGCTAGCGCGATTTAGAACGTATCAATAACGCGCTGAACGAGGCTCGCTGTTGTTCCGCAGCGCAAAAAACAAACTTGGCCAGCGCGTTTAGTCGGCCAGCGTTTTGTCGTTAACGATACGCGCGCGCGCAAAAAATAGTTCCTCAGTTTAATCGTGTTTGCTTGCCGGCTGCAGCAACAAAAGTGTGGTAAAAAATCGCATCTCCAAAATGGTCTCTCGCAGAGAAAAAACAAAACGATATGCGAAATGAAAAATGAAAAATTATATGTATATATGTACATATATAGAGATATATATATATATATAGAAAGAGAGAAAACGATGAAATATAGGTAAGAAAAATCATGGCACAACTCGAGTGACGAGGCTAAGGGATACTCACTTTTTTCAGCTGCGCCCCAAAAGTCGCCAAAAAAGTGGAAAAAAAAAACTTTCGTAAAAATTCGTGTCAACTTCTCACGTGGTAATTGAGTAAAGAATTAATATAGATATTCAATATATTTAGGCATGTCAGTGGGTAGCATACTACTGATTATTATTATTCGTCAACGTGGCCTCTTTTACTATTCTTTTGCTTTTCTTTTTTCGATCATGGGAAGAGAGATAGAGAGAGAATGGAGACGAGAGAAAAAAAAAAGTACTTTATGAATTTTCGTTTTTCTATTTCTCTGGTGAAAACAGGCACACGCGCACTCGCTCGTTCGTTCGTTCCCTCCCTCCCACGCGCTCGATTCCAATCGCACCCTCTGCTCTATTCGTAATATTTTTTATCGCTCTGCCGAGACACGTCGGTGGACAAAATTCTCTTTCGAATCGATCGTTAAATAGAAAAATATCGCTCTGGTCCTCGGTCGCAGTTGGTCGCAGAGAGGCGGGAGATGTGAGAATATCTTTTTTTTTTAATCTTATTTTCTTTTGGCATGCGCAATCACTACTCCAAATATGAAATAACTAAAGGCTCATGTCCACCTGCCCCCTGCCGCCGAGAGAAAGACTTTTCGATTTTCTTTTCTTTTTCTTTCTTTGCCTTCCCTTGGTGTTCTCGAGTATACACGCGTGTTTCTCGGTCCCAACGACAAGTACTACGACGACGACGAAGGAGAGGATGATCGCGATGAAAAAAAACAGAAGTAAGATAGAGTAAAAAAAATGAGTGAGAGAGAGAGAAGAAGAAACGTAAAGAAAGAGGACGCGGCCTCTCTCCGCGTGTCGTTCTTTCCCTCGCGGCACAAGGCATCGAGAGGGAAGACCTATGATAAAATGTACTACTCAAAAGAAAGCTAGGAAGGAAAAACCATAAGAGACGTAAGAAGAATGGGGGGAGGCCAGGGGCAGGGATCTCTCGTGTGTGTGATTTCGAACGTTTCGGGGACGTCGTAATTTCTAAGAGTACAAGAAAAAAACGCGGCACGGACGGAAAATATTCACGAATTGCGTGTATAGAATAGATAAGGATGCGTGTGTAAGGTGGAACGTTTTCGAGGGGAAAAATCGCTTTGTTTTCGCAACTCCAAAAAGTCACCCGCAAAAAACGTTAGCTCGATAAAAAATATGTATTATTTTTGTGGAGGGGGGGTTCGGGGGGGCCGTGGGGGGAGATAGAAATTTTCCGCGAGGGAGGGACCAGAGGGACGGTGTTCTTCACTTTTTTTTTTTTTTGTTAGAGTGCACGGTAAAAAATATTTCCGTCCCTCTTTTGTTCCCTTTTGTTTTACTACTGCAGCATCCACCCGCGCATACACCCACGCAAAAATCGCAAAATTCTTCGCAAAATACGCAACGTAGATATACGGCCGTGGTACGGAGAGCAGCGCGGCCGCCCGGTTTTCAGTTACCCGCGTGTACACGGCGCGCCGAAACTAATCGGATTCCCGATCAGTTTCTCAGTTGTTCTCTATTTTATCAGCGTCGGCGGCCCGGCGAAACTAACGGGGTGAGTATCGACTGGGAGGAATGCGGAAAGGGAGAAGCATGCGTTTGTGTCGGAGAGGGTCTTTGTTCGGAGAAAGAAACGCAGGGTGTTCGTTAATCGTACAACTTCTTGATACTCTGACGTTTCAACTACCAGTAACAGAAAGGGAAAAGAAAAAACGATATAGACGCGAGTCGATTTAAATACAAAGGAACATACACATAGCGAGGTATACCTCGTTCTAGATACCTAGGAGAACGTTCAAAAAATATGTATATATGTCGATACACGATATAAAGATAAATATATATGAAAAATATACATATGTATATATAGATATATCGAATACAAAGTAGGTGATCCAAAAATACTGACTGTCAACTTACAGAGAGGCAGAAGATGGAATAAATAGGTCGGTGACTTGCATGCAAAGAGCGTGGGTGCACGTATATAGACAGTGAATAAGAGTAGAGAAGAGGTTCTGGTGTGATATATCATTCCAACGAGCTCGGTTGAGTACTAAGAAATTTCAAATCCCGTATTAACGATCCGTCGATGTTCGTCTCGAGCGAGGAGAGTCTCCATCATCCTTCTATCTTTACACGGTTCGCTCCGCGCGCCCGGACCCGGGGACTCGTCGGCGACTCTCTCGCCGCCGAGGCCGACGCATCGACGACTTTCCGCCACGGGCTCGGAACGAAGACAACGACAATACAAAAGATTGCATGGATATTGGTATTCAAATGTTTCGAAGTGGACGTCCTCACGCGGTAATCGTAGCGCGGGTTCTCACGGATAATTCCGCTCGCGTGTCGCCCGACTGAATACGCGGCTCGCGAGTCGTTACCCGATCATCTCGACGATCTCCTCTTTTACCTGGTTCGCTTTCCACGCGACTCCTGACGCGTCGCTTTCTACTCTCGCATCCCGCTTACACTCGTTCACGCATTCACGCTCGCGCCGCGCTCGACGCGATCTCGACGACGCCGAAGGGAGGCGAACGCGCCGCCGTCTCGTAATAGAAAAATTCAATTTGCGCCTGGAGAGGAGAGGCATCGAGATCGCGTGGAGAAGGCGCGATAACATGATCGCACAGCTGGACGATCGACGGTGGGGTGCTTGCTCTTTCAAGGGTGCTCTCAGTGCTGGTGCTCGGCACGATATATATCGCAATAGTGACGATTTAAAACACGGTGAATATATATATATATATTAATACGGTGCGCTGCGAGATACGGTGCTGTTCTTGATATACGACGCTCGAGCGGAAGAACGCATACGGGCCGATTCCGCGGCGCGAACCACAGGGTCCGAACGGTTCCCCGTTTATTGACGTATCGGCGTCGTCGAGTCAATAAACGACGAACGGTCCCCGACGACGACGATTCCCGCCGACTCGTTCCGTACGCGCGTTTTAATCATATACAGGGTGCGCATATAGTCGCACGCGCGCGCGTTTACTACCAGAAGCGAAAAAATGGGACTCGCGTTCCCTTTTTTCAAGTGGCGATATTCTGTGCGCGCTGTTACAGCGGTGCAAAGGCGTGAATTCCGGGTTTGTGCAGAGGTGCGTAAATACCAGCAGCAGGCTCGTCCTTTTGTCGCGCGTGACACGCGCCCGCGCGCGCGCGCGCGACTTTACATGCGTGCGTGGTGGGTGCGAGATAAAAAAAAAGGTGCCCGCATGAAAAATAATAATACTTTTTCAACCCGGTGCCCGTGCACACACTCGGTAGACGGCGGACGTACGTACAGTCTGTGTAGACGCGCGTTCTGCCCCGCCGTACGTGTACGCGGCGTACACTCACTTTCCCGAATCGATAAATGCGTTTAGAATAATGTGATCATGGTACAGTCGGCGGTACTAGGCAGCGACAATGACAATAACGAACGAGTATATACGGCGGTGAACTTTTGTGCTTGACAATGTGCGAGCTTACACGGCAGGGTGCTTTCAGCAGTGCTTTTTATCGTTCCCGCCTCGCTTTGCCGAGTCTGCTCTCTTAGAGGAGGTGGACGGCCGGGACTCGGGATCGGTCGCTCCGCAAACGGGACAATGCGCGGGAGGGAAAACCGGGAATGGGGGACACGGGCTGGGGGGGCTGAAACGAAAGAGGATCCTCCGGGCTTGGCGGCTGTGAGCGCAAAAGGTTCGAGGAAACGTCGTTAGAGACGCGCTCGCACGACTTTTTTCACCGACAATGACGCCCGGCTGCCACAATGGCCTCCTCCTCGCAACAAATGATACCGATTTTCCGACACCAAGGTCTTCGATTATTCTTCCCGAGACAAAAGCCCCGCGCCGCGTCTGTTCCTCCCTCGTCGTCGCACGGAACGCACGCGTCGTGTCGCGCGACGCCGGGAACAAAAAAAAGTCGTATCGACGCGATTAACAACGTCCACCCTCGCCTTTTGCTTAATCGATTCGGGGGGAGTCGTTCGGTCAGGGGGGGGGCGAAAAAAGTTGTGTCATGCAGGCCGGGACGGTGCCGGGATATCTCGTCTCGCGGCACCGAACGGGAACCGGAGAGGAGAGATTCGAAACGAAAAGCAAAACTTCGTGCATCGGCATGCCATTCATAGGATCACAGAGCGTTCTGATCCGTTTGGGTTTCCTGGGACGCAGACTCGGCGTCGGCTCGACGGTTCTCTCGGGACGGTGAGGAGGTTTCGGTCGGACTCGTGGTATCGTTGAGGTGAGGTCTCTGGGAAAAAGAGTCTGGGTCAAGATCGAGGAGTTCGTTAAACAAACGAAGGCATGCTCTAAACATGTGCAAACAATAGGTAGAACTAAATTTGTAACTAAAGACAGAAGAGCCTTATATATCAGAGATATCGAAAGGTATATACGTATACGGGCGTATACCTATATACGTCGTGTATATATATATATATATATATAGTGGAAAAAAGTGCGTTATATATATATAGATTTTTGGTGTGTGTGATATACATACGCTATCAGTTTTAATATGTAATACGTAAGCGTTTGTACGGGCAAGCCGCCGCTCCGCGTTCACAGACATTATTTTCCCGTTCGATTGCGATCAACGAACAAAGTCGGAACGAGCGTGTGATTAAAATTCGGGAATAATGCTGTGGACGGGGCGGGGGGCGGTCGGCTTGGCCTCTAAATATCTTCGTGGCAAGAGTGAATTCAACGAACTAAAGAGAGAAACGAAACATCTTTACTTGACGTAATAATCACGGTAACCACCAGAAAGAACATTGAGTGTAATGTAGTACATATCATTAGATAATCGATATATTACGTTATATAGTGCGAGTAAATCTTAAAAACTAGCTGTTCAAAACCTGGATCATCCTCCTGCAAATGCTTTAAGGAAAGACAAAAACACGTGAGTGAGTAATAACAATTACAGTATTAGTAAGTGGCGTGTCATTAAACTGGGGGGTCATCCTCGTTATCGAGAGAGTCGGGGGCTCAGCATTATACGATATATATATATATATTATGGGGGGGCGGGGGGGAACAAAAACCAACGGCAACAAGAACAAAGGGGAGCGTTGCGATTAGGCCCTGTAAAAATGGTAAGAAAATACGTTTCTATTGTTTCTTTCTTTTTTTCTGTTTTACTCATTGTCGAGTGTGCGTAGCTGAGCTCAAAAATCGATTATCAGCTTCCGAAAAATCCGTGGACGCGTGCACCACCTGGAAAAAATTGTCTGGGCCGCTCTGATCTTGCGGGGGGGGCGGGGCGTTGGGGGAGAAAAAGTTTCGTGGGCGGACTCGGGGGGGCCGTTGGATATACAGAGTACAAGTTCGTTTTTGGGAGGTACGTAGGTAGTCGCAAAAATTCCAAAAATATAAAATCTCGCCAGCCAAAAAANCGTTGGGGGAGAAAAAGTTTCGTGGGCGGACTCGGGGGGGCCGTTGGATATACAGAGTACAAGTTCGTTTTTTGGGAGGTACGTAGGTAGTCGCAAAAATTCCAAAAATATAAAATCTCGCCAGCCAAAAAATTTGGGCCAACATGATCTCTCGCGTCGTCTCGTCTCGCGCAAAGTCCCGTTGCAAAAAAGACTTGTATGGGATGTCGATTCGGTGGGGTGCCAGAGAAGCGATGGGAAGTCAATGGTGGAAACCGGCTCTCAGCAGGGAAGAAAAAATTGCTTATCGTGCACGTTCAAAAAATGTACGTTCGCGCTAAAAAAATCGCTTCCTTCGAAAAAGTTCCGTCGAACCGAAAAAAAGGGCCGCGCGTTCCTCCTCGATGTTGCCGCGAACGTGGTTAATTTACGCTCGACAGTTCGTTTCTCGAAAGCGTGAACTGGAAACGCAAAAGTGGCCTGAGAGGAGAAGCTTTTTTACGCACGTATTATACAATATTAGAAATATAATGTACAACGGAAATCGAACGAAGTCGGAATGGAATAGAGATACAACGATGTGATGTAAAATCTAAAACGGAAACACAGGAGAAAACGTTGTCGAACAATAGAACAGAAACAAACTAGAAAGTGAAGAGAGTAAACGGAGAGGCTGTGTGAGGGGACCGAGCTAAAGACGAATCCGCGTCGTTCGCTTTGATCGGATCGACCAAAACGAATTACGCAAATTCGGCTCCGGGCACGTGAGGAGGAAAAGAGACAGGTTCGAAGAGACGTTTGCGGAATCTGAAATCGAAATATACATTTAATACACAGTTAGGACGGTCGTGACGCGCGACGGACCGAACGTCACTCCGGGCGCGACGGTAACAGGGCGTGTGATCGCGAACCCGCATCGGAAATCACGCGTACGTCTTCGGACTCGATTTTTGGCGGGCTTTTATATTTTTGGCTCTTGCGCGAACATCTGTCGCGACACATCACCTTCGCAAGAGTGTCTCCAAGGACGGGAAGCGCGTCGCTCGAACGGCGTCGCGAGATCCTTCGGTATGGACTCCGGGATGACTCGAAGATGACAAATCTGAGGACTGCTCGCGAACCGGATCGGTCGCGAGCGTTCGAACGACGCGCTTCGTCGGGCTCGTGTAAACGTAAAAGAGAATTGATTAGCGTCAATGATACATACCGTCCTCGTGAGTTCTGACCGAGATCGGAAAACTCTGCGGTCCGTCACCTACGCTGGTCCCGGCCACTACCCAAATCCGGTACTCGGTCCATTTTTTCAGTTCGTCCAACACGAATTGCGTGTCATTCAGTTTGATAACCTTTGCCTCCGAGTCGGAGCGTCCGCTCTCGACGACTTGCAGCTTGTAGTAAGCGATCTCTCCGTTCAATCGATCCTCGGGCGGAGGCTCCCAGGTTACCAATATGGAGGTCGGGCTGATCGCTTGTCCGCTTACATTGCGAGGCGGAGCCCCGGGGACTGTATAACACTCAGTTATAGGGGAAGGAAAACAAAAACGAAAAACTGTGGCAGGGGAGAAAACGTCGACGTCGGTCGCAGGACGATCGCGGCCCACGGCGAACTTCGAATCCGACGAATCGAGCGTCCGCGCGAAAACTCGCCTCGAGCTTCCGCCAGATTTATTAATTTGAAAATGAAAAATAAAGAACGCGAGGCNCTCGAATCCGACGAATCGAGCGTCCGCGCGAAAACTCGCCTCGAGCCTCCGCCAGATTTATTAATTTGAAAATGAAAAATAAAGGACGCGAGGAGGACGGATCTCCGCGCGATTCGACGGACTCGACCGAGTTCGGAGTCGAGCAACGTTCGAACCCGACCGACGGAAACGGGATTTCGAAACTAAAAAGGTTTACGTGACGACCGGTCGAAGGTTCAGAACAAAGGTCTCATCGATCAAGGAAAAACTCATGAGTCGATCCTTGAACAGTCGAAAAATTACGTGATTAGAGATAATTTCTAGGCGGGCGGTACGTTTGGCTCGCGCAAGGAGCAAACGTGGTGTGCCCGTGGCATTTACGATTCATTTTTAGTTGACAAGGAAAAGACAATGAAAAACTGAAGAACGGACGTAAACCATACGTTATCGAGAATGAAAAGAGGTGCCCAAAATGCACACATATATCAATGCAGTGCTTAGTGCAATTTATATGTATGATATTTACGTATATATATATAGATAGATATATATAAAGTGGCATCCAAAAACGGCTTTCTTATTTGCAACGCATGCAATCATTCTCACTCTCCCACACTTCACGGTTCAACGATACTCTCTATCTTCCGTCTTTCTCGTCTGATTTTTCTCAACCCCCCGATTTTCAATCAATCCACGATGCGAATCTTTTAGCCCTTCTTCTTTTTACATCAAGGTGTCGCGAGTTCATTTAGCTTACGCTACTTGCGGGAGCGTCTAGCGCTATATAGCACACCTCCTACCTGCTGTGCCAGGCCGATTCGCGTCGCGTTCGACACGGGCGACGACGACCGGACGGGCGAGACGAGCCACCCCCGCCCGGACGATCGGCCCGCCGTGAGAACGACCGAGAATCGGCCTTCCGTCGNCAACGTTCGAACCCGACCGACGGAAACGGGATTTCGAAACTAAAAAGGTTTACGTGACGACCGGTCGAAGGTTCAGAACAAAGGTCTCATCGATCAAGGAAAAACTCATGAGTCGATCCTTGAACAGTCGAAAAATTACGTGATTAGAGATAATTTCTAGGCGGGCGGTACGTTTGGCTCGCGCAAGGAGCAAACGTGGTGTGCCCGTGGCATTTACGATTCATTTTTAGTTGACAAGGAAAAGACAATGAAAAACTGAAGAACGGACGTAAACCATACGTTATCGAGAATGAAAAGAGGTGCCCAAAATGCACACATATATCAATGCAGTGCTTAGTGCAATTTATATGTATGATATTTACGTATATATATATAGATAGATATATATAAAGTGGCATCCAAAAACGGCTTTCTTATTTGCAACGCATGCAATCATTCTCACTCTCCCACACTTCACGGTTCAACGATACTCTCTATCTTCCGTCTTTCTCGTCTGATTTTTCTCAACCCCCCGATTTTCAATCAATCCACGATGCGAATCTTTTAGCCCTTCTTCTTTTTACATCAAGGTGTCGCGAGTTCATTTAGCTTACGCTACTTGCGGGAGCGTCTAGCGCTATATAGCACACCTCCTACCTGCTGTGCCAGGCCGATTCGCGTCGCGTTCGACACGGGCGACGACGACCGGACGGGCGAGACGAGCCACCCCCGCCCGGACGATCGGCCCGCCGTGAGAACGACCGAGAATCGGCCTTCCGTCGGCACTCCTCGCTGCGTGAATTCACTCCTCTCTCGTTTCACTTTCTCCGACGATTCTTTGCTCATTTGCTTACCGTACTGTTTCGTGCGAACCGGACACGGGATCGTCGTGGCGCCCTCGCCCCTCTGACTCTTCGCCGCCAGCCAGATGTAGTACAGCGTGTTCGGGTAGAGCCCCGTCAAGGTGTAGTTCTCGGTCACCGGGATTTTCCGGTGATGCTTCTCCTGAAACCGCGTCCCGGGATAGCGTTATCTCTGGTTCCGTTGCCGAGGCTCCCGACGTCTTTTACCTGCGCGTAGGTATCGTTCCAGTACAGCTCATAGCTGATGATGTTCTCAGCGCTATGAGCGGGCTTGCTCCACTGGAGCGTTACTTTGGTCTCCCCTATGTCGACCGCGGTCAACATCTCCGGCTGGCTCGGTACCCCTTGCTGCGTCTTTATTTGAATAGGCGTGCTGAGCGGACCCGGGCCGACGCTGGTCAACGCCTGGACGCGTATCGTGTATATGGTGTGCGGCGTCAGATCCGAGATGGTGGTCAATTGGCTGTTGTCGACCATTTGGTACTGCCAAGACGCCATCGGCTGGTTCTGGTCCGTCGTGTAGTACACCTTGTAGCCCTGAGGACGTACACGGTTAAATCTCTCCGTCTTTCCATACCGGCGAGAAGAGGAAACTAACCGTCACTTGTCCGTTCGGTGTTTCTGGTTCGTCCCATTGTATGACCATTGTGGTGGAGCTCAATGGCCGGGCCTGAACCTTGCGCGGCGCAGTACCGGGTTCTAAAACGCAGAGATCGACGTACTCTGATAAACCCTTTCGGCACAGGCGGTCTGTCTACGTTAGTCACTGAACAGGACGGTGCAAGTAAAAACCCCGGGAAAAACCATAAGAACCAAGACAGAGACGGAGTTCCAGAAACAAAGGACAGAGGTATCGATGATGTCTGCGGTAAATCAGGGCTTCTTAATTCGGCAAATGAAATAAAAGAGAACACGAAAAGTGTGCGCTGGTACCGCGTTGCAATCGATTAGCTACAAATACGTAATTGTACGCGATACGTGTGCTCGTGCGGTGGACACGCGCTCTTGCGCGCGTGTGTGCGTTCCGCGTGCATTGTATGAGCGCAAACAAAAAGGAAAAAATACGAGGGATTATAAAACGAAGGAAACCAAAATAGAAAACAAAACGTAACAGAACAAAACGAGAGAGAATTGAACGAAAAATAAACAAATTATGAATATATATTTATTTGTGTATAGTACGCACGCATGTACAGCCACCAAAAACGATGCGAGCCGCATCCCGGCGTGCACGAGCGCAAAAATGAAATTTCCCCGAAATGGAAAGCGTAGACTAGCCGCTCATCGTGTGGCGTAAGTGCCGTTGCGTATCTCTCGCCCGTTCGATATCGGTTCGTCGGTTCGACGGACGTAAACTTGACGAGAAATATTCATGGCGCTCGGCGGTGCATAATGAAAATTTAATTTTTCCGCGTGCGCCCGCTAAACGGGTCGGGCACCACCGTTTCCACCGGCTGTACACGCGAAACGGGAACAGAGAAACGAAGTAAACGTTTGCTACGGCACTCTTATAGTATATGATTTGAACTTACTGGCACCTCCATTTGTCGATTCCGCTATTGAAAAAAAGATGACGCACAATTATTTTCAATGATCATCGATTACGCTGGTTATGCATGTACGCATGTATAACAATGGCACGTGAGCGAAAACACGAAGCCGGGGCTGCTGCGGCTTCTCTTTTGCGGTCCGCGGCTGTTCGTGTTTTCACGAGGTGCGAAGAGTGCGCTACTTTATCGAGGAAAGGTGCAATTTCGCGTGCTGTCTCTCCGAGTATTGGGTTTTTCTCTTTCCCATCCTTCTTTCATTCTTTTTTTTTTCTTTTTTTGTTTCGGAAAAGAGACGGAGAAACGTATGTTTGGAAGAGGTGGCGGTCATAGAGAAAGGGCTACGTGGGCGTGTGTGGAGGCAAGAGACGGAAAATATGCAGAGCGAAAACGAGACGTCGAAGCGCGCGACGCGGGCGTACACGTCGTCCGTGACAAAAAAACACTAACACAGATGTGTGGTGCGAGACACAGATAGAACAGGGGATTGGTGATAGGCGGTGGAAAAAAAATGTTTCTTGTCACTTACATGAATCAAATCGTGTGCGTCCACGGCGGACAGCATGGAAAAAAAGTATAGTTTTCTCTCAAAAACTCGTGGTCAAAACTTGTCCCTCCTTCGGTGGTGCAAAAAATGTATTATCTACGTGCAAAAATTCGTACGCGCCCAACGGCGGCTAACGAGCTCTATCGTACCGAAAAAAGCTGTCCGTTTGCTTCATTAAACTCACAAACGATCTGCGCGAGTTGTTCGAGTCGCGACGATTCGTCCGCGAAACGTCGAACGCCACCGCGATCGATAGATCTGAGTCGAGCGAGACATGAGACAATGATTTCGTGACGATGATTTTTCCTCGACGAGAAACGCTCCGAGGCGCGCGGACTTTGCGCGGCAATGCCGCTAAATTGAAATTGCGTCGCCGGTTCAATTCGGTCGATCGTTATCGCTCGATTCGCTGTAGGAAATCGCTGAATTCATTGACCCGCCGGTCGACGGAATCGACCGTGAGATAGAGCGAAATCGAACCGGGCCTTGAAGAGAGAAGCGTAAATAGCAAGTAAAAAGAGTACTGACTTGTCTCGCCAGTGGTGACTGTCACCGGGGCACTCGGGGGACCACGCCCAATCGTGTTCACGGCTATCACGTAAAGCTCGTACTCGGTGTAAGGGCTCAGGCTGCGGACATGATAGTACATGGTGGTGATGCCCGATATTTCGGCGAACGCCTGATTTACGTGTTTCGGTTTGTGCTGTATCACGTAGTATTGTTGCTTGTCCGGTTCCTTGTGAGACCAGCTCAGTTTTACGGAAGTGGCGGTGATGTCGGACACCTGGACGTTCTCCGGTGCGCTGGGCAAGGCTGAAATTTGTACAAGATCGCGCGGTCTGATTTCGGTCCGGATCGAGTCTCCTCGCGACAAACTATTTTCTCCGTTGCGCGCCGTCAACCGAATCAACGAATCCCCGAGGCTTCTAATCGTTTCGGTCAAATTTCGCGAGAAGCGCTCGTCGAAGTTCGATCGTGAATCGCGGCGTACGAGCGCGCATCAGTTTTGCGAACACAGAGGCGGTTCTTCGGTGCTCCATTTATTCGCGGGAACTAGTGTAGGTGCATTGTCCCCGGGTCTTTGAATTGTAACGCATAAGCCGATTGATTAGTCATGGAAACTGTACCGCCGCCACGGGTCGTTGTGTACCTCGGATGGGGATCACAGGAGGAACCCCGTGATTGATCGTTTTACGTTATATTACTGCCGGGCTCGGTGACGGTAATGCGATCTCCCGAGGATTTGCACGCGATCTCGATCCACTCCGATCGTGTCGCGCGGCTATCGTAGTAGGGATGCGATACGAACATTGAACTTTCACCATCGACGTGGCTTCGATGACACCGAGGTCGCTGGCTGCCGTGCACGTGTAGTTGACCGATTCCTTGATGTCGGTGAGTATCAGCACGTTCTTGCCCACCGGCAGGTTGTCGTCGGGGGTCAGGTCGGTGGACGGGCCCTTCCTCCACTTCACGTACGGCATCGGGGAGCCCACCGCGACGCAGGTCAGGTTCAGAGAGTCGCCGACCATCACTTCGCTCACCGCTGGCGGTGGAATCGAGAACGTCGGCGCCACGCGACGAACTGAGTCGTAAAACAATTTTTCTCGATGATTAAAAGGCAATAACGCCTCGGGAGCGTATAATTACGTAGGAGTACTACATAGGAGGAGGTCGAGGCGAATCGATTACGCGAATCTTGTACGATGATCGTGAGAAATACCACGTCCCCGTGTAACGCAATATTTGTAGCCGCGTGAACCCTTTGTGCCGTCGTCTTAGTTTAATTACGTTCTAATTACGCGGCATTAATTTTAATTAGAAAACGGCGGTAACGCCGATGAGGGGCCGCAGTTTTTGTAATGAATTTTAGTTAAAGCGGTTCCTTGACGCTCGTCTCGAGGGTCTTCCACGTACCTTTCACGTATAAGATCGCGGACTTCGAGTACTCGGTGCCGACGGAATTATTCGCCACGCACTCGTACGTGCCCTGGTCGTTCACGTCCGACTTCATGATTTGCAGCGCACCTGGAAAATAAATAGACGACTAAATTAATCTAAAATCCGCAAAGGCTCTCTCCGATCCCGTCGCCGACGGTTCGCTCGTTCGTCGGCAAAAGAAAATTGATTAAGCACGAAAAATCTTCGTGGCTCGGTCTCGATATTTTACGCGTTCGTCGTCGTCCGCATTTTTATCGATTTTAATCTGCTTACTCGAACTTTTCCCCGGCACGGGGACTTTCCGCGAACCGGCAATCGCGAAGTTCAAGGATTACGGGATGCCGGCGACGCAGAAAGCGCGAAGCGGGGAGAGTAAGACGAGAACGTAGACCGGTCGAAGGGGGCGATGGTGGTACTTTAAATAATCCTCGCGGCACTCTTTCGTTTCGTTTTTCCAGCGCTAATTGAGTTCGCAGGCGGGTCGAGGAACGCGGCGTGCTCGGGGGAAGCTCGACGCGAGTAGGGGAATCCGTTTCAAAGCCCCCGTTACAAAGCCCGTCTATTCCACTTTCTGTTTGGCCTGGCGGTCGGTTCGTGCGCGATTTCCATGATGCATCAACCGAGTTCCCTTACCCGCGCGCGCGATATATACACCACGATGATGAACTGGCTGTTACGAGGCGTGTGATTATCTCCTTCAGAGACGTCACTCCTTCGGTATAATTCAGCCGCCTTGGATCCGTCCGCCCCTCTAACTGCGTTTCTACACCCTGTTCCCTGCGCGCGACCCTTCTTTCGCCACGCCAACCCTTCCCCCTCTTCGTTGAGTAAACACTTCGGATCAACCGGCTTGTTTTCCATTCCGCCCCGACGTTTTATCGAACGATAATTAACGCGGTAATTAATAAAACCGCGTCCCCGACGCGAAGGGGCGCGGCCCGCCGATCAATTCCGGCCGCGCGTACGTTTAAATATTTCCCTAGTCCGCGGTCGTATGGATTTATAGGGTTTCGTTGCAAATGCGACTTCGGCGAGAAAGAAAGAGACGGAGGGGGGGGGGGGCCCGGGATATTCGAGGGTGGAAAACGCTCCATCACGAGCGAGAAGCCAGGCAGTTTGATATCGCGTACGATCGGAATACATAATCGAGGCTCATCTACAATTTCCAGTAAGCTGACCAGGAAGGAACGCGTGCTCATATCGTTATCCCGTCCAGTCACGTGCACGTTGTTAGCGCGACTGCGAAAAACTTAAATCGCCGCCGACGACCAAACCGCCGGAAACCGATGCTCGTCCGCCGGAGCCGGAGATACACACAACGTACGACGCGACGCGGGGGTGTTGGCCCCGCCAGGAATTTCTTCGATAATTCACCGCGCGTTCCATCCGAAATTTTACCGGAGCGCCGGAAAAACTCCGGAGGCGTTCGGCGAGGAATCTGCGCGAGTTTAACGTATCGGCGATCGAAGACGAAGAGGGACGTCCCGGGCTCATCAAGGAAATTGTACCCCGGAAATTTGATGAATTAACAATTCGCCGGGACGGTCGGAAAAGTTCTTTTCTCTCCGGCGAAACAGTGGCACGTCTCCGTCGCCTGGACCCGGGCGGCGGCCGCTGGCGGGTCGCAGCCGACGGGAATACGTCCCGGCATAAATATGTACAGAGATATCGGCGTGCCTCGCCTTAGGGGAGAACGTGGCAGCGACGGGAAAAGGGCGAGTAGCGAAACGGAAACGTCGAAACTATTTGCGTCTGTTTACCCGCCAATATTGAAATATCTTTCCTTATATTTAATATCGCCGTAGACGGCGGCGTGCGTATACGCAGAATACACGCAGCGACTCGTAGTTTATTCGGTATCGCCTATTTCGGCGCGCGGCTCTCTCCGTCTGGCGTCGTCGGCGTATGGATAAGGAACGAATACAGGTGGAACCCGACGTGGCCGCTGACTTCGAAAGATGAGCGCGTTCGATTCGATCGAGATAGAATGCAAACGGAAAAATATGTTTACCCCGGGGCCGTGTGCGAGCTTTTTCGCCCCGCGGATGCGACCCGGCCGCGTGCTCGTTTCCCGTCGCGCACAAAGAGGAGTCAGACCGATCGGAAAGAATCCCCGCGTAATTCGCCGACGTTTTAATTGCTTTTCATAATTATGCCGGGCCGCGGTGCCGTATCGACCGCGTAAAACAGTCAATTATAATTATCGGGGAAATGTTCCTGGGCGCGGGAGGGGCCGGGCCACGGTTCGAGTGGAAAGCAAAGGGGAGAACGAGGGTAATGGCTCGTGGATCGCGATGCTCTCCCAACCGGACCGAGTCAAAATACAAACAGAAAATTTGTTTACGTTACCAGTCGCGTTCCTCGTTGTTCCTGACAACGTTTCTTCCCGATAGAAAACTAGGAGGGCCGCGCATTAATTATCCAGCGGCTCGAATTCTGGATGGATAACCCCACCCGCCCGTATTATCGTTTTCGTCTTCGATCACGGAGCAACGAAACTGGAAACGACGCGAACAGCCCGCGTTCTCGTCTTCCTCTGTAAACGTTCTCCCCGTTCCAGGAGTGCGTCGCATTAACGTCAGAATCCCGTTTCGCAAATATAAGAGAGAATGACGGCAGACGAGAAGATTATGCGGGCATGAAACGTCTTTGCGCGCGGATTCGAAGGGGTACACGCCCGGCGAATGCGTCGTGCCGGAAAAGGAAATCGAATTACCCGTTGACGTTTCCGCTTCTCCTTTTTGCCCGTCTATTCGCGCGCTCACGCCAACCCGGAGAACGAGCCTTTAATTCGCGTGCAAATTTAGCGACCCGTTTCGTTGTTTCTTGCGGCGAACCGAAATTAAAATTCCTGGACCGGACCAATTTTCCGACACGTTTCACCCGCGCCGAGAGTTTTTCCCGGAGGAGCCCGGGACCGTTTTCTTGCCGGAATTTGCATCGGCTCGCCGCCTAACGAGACGAAGACGCGACGGACGCCGTCCGGGAACTGTTCCCGAACGAAAACGGACGCCTGTACCGGGCGTGACGCGTCCGTGAACGGCAAAGGGCGGCCGGCGAGTGGACGAGCGAGAATTTCGGCACAGGTGTTTCGCCCCCGGGCTCGTTTCGAACTCCGTCCTCGTTTCCCGTGCGACATCGGCGAACTTCCGTAGGAAATATTTTACGAACGTCGGAGTCAAGACGCTTTCGCCCTTGCACCTACTTAAAAACTACCCGCGCCACGGCCGTTTTTGCTCCCCCCCCGATCGTCGAGAGTTTCGCGAGAGCGCGACGTATAACGGGGGGTTCCGTCCCGACGGCTTCCGTTCCATATGCGTGGGTGCGCGCGGTCGTTCGGACGATTTCGAGCATTCCGCGACGGGCGGCGTTACCGTTACGGACAATTAGCGAAGTTCGCGGAACGATCGGGTCATTACGGCGCGGAGTTAAGAGGGAAATCTAGACGGGGGAAGAAACAGCGACAGGGACCGGGCCGGAAAGAAGCCGGGAATCCCAAGGCAGGTGTTAAGGAGCGGCGCAAGTAGCTCCCGGGCTTGTTTCGAAGTTCAAGCCTTGCTCATCAAGCCTCGGCGAGCTTTAATGCTGGAAATTTTACGAGTGTTGACGAAGCGTTAACTGCCCGCCCGCCCACACCGAGCTTTTACTTTGCCCCGCTCTTTCCACGGGTTTACGAGGACTGCAAAATATAATTTAACGATTCTCGATGCGTTGAACCCCCGAGGTTCTCCCCGTCGCTCTCCGTAATTTCGCCGGCACCGCCTTCGTTGTCCTTTGAGCCGTTCCTCTCGGCGGTTCCCGCGGAACGCCGGGCGACGCGACGCGTAATTCGATGCGGCCCGGCCCGGTTTCGGCGCGATCTTTCCTCGCGACCCGTTGACAAAGCTTAAATGAAACGTTAAATTGGTTTATCTCGCGTGCCGGGGAATCTGCGCCGGTTTAATTCTCTTCAATTATCGTAAAGCGTATCGCCGTCCAAAGCGGACGTTATTTTAATACGCGGCGCCACGTCTCGCAGCCTCGGCTACCTCCCGTGTCTAACTTTAATTAATTTGTCTCGTTTACCGCGATAAACGGAAATGGAGATCCGCGGTCCGCATTGTCCGAGTGTAACGCGGCTTGTCCCCCTAGCCGCTCGCTCTCGTCGTCTTCCGTTCGCTTTGCCGCACAAGAATTTCGGAATTACGTTTCCGCGCCGTGGACCACAGAAAGGGACCGGCACTGACCCCGTCGCTTTTCATTAATTTTTTTTCGCCCCGGACTTAGAAACCGACCGATTCTCGCGTTCCCGAGGCCGCGGTTTTTACCGTCTGACGAGAGACCGGCGGCCGGGACCGCGCGAAAATTTCACAAACAATGCCTCGCTCTGCAGTTTCGAGTGCTGCCATTTCGTAATGACCAGCGACGGTTGGATATTATTAACGCAACATCGCGGCCGTAACTATATACCTCTCCCGTAAATGAATGCAAACAATGGGCCGGGCGCAGACTTCTAACAATGCCCACCTACCGGGAACGTTAGAAACGGTTCCGTTAAAATTTCAACGTTAACCTAATGTACGCGCCGACAATGGCGAACGGAGCAGCCGGGGTGAATTCAATTTGTAGGGTATTTAAATAACGGGCCGGAGAGACCACACGTCTCACCCTTTTTCACCGGACGTCTCGCAAAAATCTTCGGGAACAATGGTAACCCCTTCGCGTGCCGACACTAACGCTATCAAGACAGATCGCANCGAATTCAATTTGTAGGGTATTTAAATAACGGGCCGGAGAGACCACACGTCTCACCCTTTTTCACCGGACGTCTCGCAAAAATCTTCGGAAACAATGGTAACCCCTTCGCGTGCCGACACTACCGCTATCAAGACAGATCGCAAAACGAACGAACAAACGAAAGTACAAAACAACACCTGCTCCGTTTCGACGGACGCTCATTTGTCATTAAAATCGTTGCACGAGAATTGTTCGCATTTAAATTTTATCGAAGCGTTATTAAAAAGGCATAAATACGAGCGTTTAATGAATTATAAATTATTAATTTATTTTCGATGAAATTGCGTCGGGAGGACGCGAACGGAGGATGTTATTCGTCTGACTTTTCCGACGTGGAACGCGGAACGCGTTGCTTCGGATGTTGCGGCTGACGTTGTTTCGAAAAATTGGTAGGGCCGGCCTCTGGGCGAACGATAACACGGTTGCACGCGGAAAAGGGATGTACGGAATAAGGAAAGGCGGGACTGACAAGTTCGAAGCGGAAAGCATTCCCCTCTAGTCGCATCAGTCACCCGGTCGCTCGCTTGTTCGCTTAGTGGCTCCCTTAACGTTATTCGCGTGTCTTCTCCACCCACCCCCGCGTCAATACCGTTAGAAGCCGCCACCGCACCGCCGCCGCCGCCATACGGCACCACCGCTGCGTATATCCCATGAAATATACGGCTTAATGTATTGCAAAAAGTACACGACGGGGGCAATGTACTTGCCGGCGCGGCGCGTATCCGCGTGGCGTGTTCCGCGAAAAAGAAAATGGATAGCGGAGAGAATCGCGAAAACCCGGCCGCGGAGAGACAAAGCGTTGCTCGTGAGTCACGGCTGGTAACGCGTTTAACCCTTTAACACGCGCAAAAACCGTGACCGTAAATATATTCCTAATTGAGATGCTAACACCCGTTCAGGTGTTAGATAACGCGACCGCGGTATTACAAGACGGAACAGCGGGTTTACACACGGCTGGCGCTCGATTATATCAACTGCTACATAAAAAGAAGTAATTTATTAGAGATAAACGCGAGCGATTCCGGCGGTGGTCAACGGCCGGGCGCATCCGATCAAATTTCCGTTCGACGCGGGTCGAGGCACTCCTCGCGGAACCCCCGCCGATAAGACGTCCGCGCGTGTTTCCACGTAAGGTGCAGACGGCACTGCGACGAGCACGCACGCGATATCTCCGTTTATACGTGACACGCATTCGTAGGGTCGACGCACGTGCTGCGACCGGCACGGCTCGGCACGGCGCGGCGCGACGATGCAGCAACGCGCGCGCCCGGTTTCCCTGCACCGGGAAAACGCATCGCGATGCGGAATGGAAGCTCGCGGGATTTCGGCTGATATTCGTGGCATCGAACCGGAATAAATTTCACGTTAATCGCGACCCGGAGACGGGATCCCGAAAATTTTATGGCAACACTCCCGGACAGAAGTACAGTTTCGAAGAAGCGAAGATCGTATGAAAAAGAGAAGCATGAGAACGCGCGACGGATCGTCGACGTCGATGGGAGATCGATCCACTTGACGCTCGTCGATTCTATTTCGTTGGAGATCCTCGGTTCAGGTGAAACAGTCGAGGTAAGATCTCTCATCGCATCCACTTCTAACCGGGAGTGNCCTCGAAGAAGCGAAGATCGTATGAAAAAGAGAAGCATGAGAACGCGCGACGGATCGTCGACGTCGATGGGAGATCGATCTACTTGACGCTCGTCGATTCTATTTCGTTGGAGATCCTCGGTTCAGGCGAAACAGTCGAGGTAAGATCTCTCATCGCATCCACTTCTAACCGGGAGTGTACAGCAGCGTAGGAGCCGCTTTCAGATATATGCATAACGCGTGTGCACGTAGCTAGTACACGATACAGGCGGACGATACTAGCGTGTATGCAGCCAGCTTTCCCTACATCTAATGTATACTTTTCACGTCGCGGCAAACTGCGCCGGCCGCCGTAAAGATAGTCGGGCAAGTGCACGCCGGTATTACGTGACGTGCCGCTCGATAATGATACCGCCATTGCGATAAAAACAAAGTGAACGTTATATATATATATATATGTATATGTACACACACGTGTGTGTGCACGGTTCGCGCCGGTACCCGCTACGGAAAAATAATGATAATAGGTTACGTCGTGCGTTAGCGAAACAACCTTGGGGGCTCTATATAGAAATTGCTCTCGTCGACTCGTCCGCTCGTTCGTTTCGCCCCCCGTCGCTCGCTCGCTCGCTCGTTCGCGCTCTCGCCCCGCTATCGCGAATCGCGTTCGTGAAATCGCGGGCTTCTTATTAACCTCGTAACGATGAGTTACTACGGGCTGGAGAGTTACTTTTAATAAAACGTCTATTCCGGGGAATAAAACGCGAATACGAATCGCGGATACGTAAAAGNTTCGCGCTCTCGCCCCGCTATCGCGAATCGCGTTCGTGAAATCGCGGCTTCTTATTAACCTCGTAACGATGAGTTACTACGGGCTGGAGAGTTACTTTTAATAAAACGTCTATTCCGGGGAATAAAACGCGAATACGAATCGCGGATACGTAAAAGGGATTAATGGTCACGATAGTCTTAAGGGTCGCCGACGAGTCTATGAATCGGACGACGAAATTTACGTCCGGTCTTGATTGAAACGCGGTGTCGGGCGTCAAGATCCAGCGGGTTCCGTCATTTTTGTTCCCCGTTTCCATGGAGAACTCGAGGATCCGTGTAGATTTTTTCACCGCAGGATTTCGAAGACCACTCGTGGCGAACGATGGCCGCGGCATAAAATTTTTATGGAGAGGCCATCGCCGGGTCCGCGGTCGATCGGAGGGAGATCGGCTGATCGTTTCATCGGGTTCGTTAACCGTATCGAGAGAGAGAAAGAGAGAGGAGCGGCCCCCGTCCAGCCTCCTTCTTCGCTTTATGCGCCGGCATTAGTTATCGACTTGTCCGGAGGAACGAGTACACGCGGTACAAGCGTCACCGGGAGAATAACGAGCAGCTGACCGTATCACGGCTGCGTTCAAACGCGATTCGACCCGATTTCCAGCGGACGATCGAAACGCACCGAGCGATATTCAAGACGCGTCCCCGAACACCGACCCAATTCCGACTCGCCTCTTCCCGACCGAGAACAATTTCTACGCGCCGTAATTTAGGCGGTCGAAAAACCGGGGACCGATGATCGGGTCCCGATCGGTGGGAACTTTGATCGAAAACGTCGGGGCGAGACGCGAAGTGCACTTCGCGAGCGGAGCGGAGCGAAGCAGACAGAGCAGGTGCGCGGTCTCGGCAAACGAGATGGATGCGCTGGATGTTCCCATATCGCGTGACCACTCGATCAACGCTACCGCGGGTTGACAGTGACTTACGCGCTCTGGCACTCGACGAGATATGACACGCGCCACTTCGCCCTATTGTTAACTTCTGCATCGCGGCTAAACATCTTCAATCTATCCTACCCATCCATATATTTTTTCCAGCCCCGCGACTCTCGCTGCTGCTACTATTCTGTTAACAGCCTTATCGCGTTCCCCGTCAAATACGACTGACGCTGACGGCTCCTCATGCATTTTCTTATCATTACGTTATATATATATATATATATACGTTTCGCCGTTCCATTATCAGAGGAACGTTACGTTGAACACGGACGAGGATCCAATGGCAGATCGGCGAAACGAGCGCGGCGACGCTCGATCATTGCCGCGTAATTATACTATATATGTATATTAAATCCGTGGTGGTTTCACTTACCGGAGTCCAGGACCGTGTACCGTGGGTTGGTCGTATCGATGGGCAGCATGTCTTTGACCCAGGATATGATCGGGGGCGGTGAACCGATGGCGGAGCACTGCAGCACCGCGTTATGACCCATTTCGACCACCTTCGTCGTCGGCGCTTGAGATATCAACGGGAAACCGTTGGGTAATTTGTCCGCTGCAACAGTCAAATCGACGACGTTCGCGATAAGTTATCGAGAGAGAAAAACAAAAAGAGAATCGTCGGTTCGAGAGGAGGCGACGTCGAAAACGTTTCTATTTGCGTGGAAGGGCGGCATGGAAATCGAAGCTTTGGAACGAAACCGTCTGAAAGCGGGCGAGGCGCGTGTTTCGCATAGAATCGTCGCGGTCAGTCCCGCGGGATCCAAAGTTAAGGGAAAGCCATTTGAAGGACGCGTCCCTCTNTATATTTTTTCCAGCCCCGCGACTCTCGCTGCTGCTACTATTCTGTTAACAGCCTTATCGCGTTCCCCGTCAAATACGACTGACGCTGACGGCTCCTCATGCATTTTCTTATCATTACGTTATATATATATATATATATACGTTTCGCCGTTCCATTATCAGAGGAACGTTACGTTGAACACGGACGAGGATCCAATGGCAGATCGGCGAAACGAGCGCGGCGACGCTCGATCATTGCCGCGTAATTATACTATATATGTATATTAAATCCGTGGTGGTTTCACTTACCGGAGTCCAGGACCGTGTACCGTGGGTTGGTCGTATCGATGGGCAGCATGTCTTTGACCCAGGATATGATCGGGGGCGGTGAACCGATGGCGGAGCACTGCAGCACCGCGTTATGACCCATTTCGACCACCTTCGTCGTCGGCGCTTGAGATATCAACGGGAAACCGTTGGGTAATTTGTCCGCTGCAACAGTCGAATCGACGACGTTCGCGATAAGTTATCGAGTGAGAAAAACAAAAAAAGAATCGTCGCTTCGAGAGGAGGCGACGTCGAAAACGTTTCTATTTGCGTGGAAGGGCGGCATGGAAATCGAAGCTTTGGAAGGAAACCGTCTGAAAGCGGGCGAGGCGCGTGTTTCGCATAGAATCGTCGCGGTCAGTCCCGCGGGATCCAAAGTTAAGGGAAAGCCATTTGAAGGACGCGTCCCTCTCACCCCGGGCGTCGGGAAACAGAGGCTTCGCCCTCTTCAAAGACGGCTCACCGATACCGATAGATGCGACCGGATACGTACACGGCCGCGTCCGAGAATAGAATCAGAATTCAATATACTGGAAAAAGTTGGTAAAACGGTTCATGGAAAGAGATAGGGAAACGGACGGACGGACGGCTGCTAGGTCGATACCTCGAAATTTCTATTCCCGGACGAAGTTGATCGATTTATTCGCGATTCTCTGGACAGGACTCGGGAAGACGAGGAAATACGAACGCTGCAGCCGGGCGGACGTCAAACGCTTAGACGAACTCCGTTCGGATCCCGGGTTTTTGCATAATGCTTTCGGGAAAGTAAAAATCGGACGGTAGCGTCGGGAAATCAGAATTTGGAACGGCGCCGCGTCGGAGGCTGCGCCGCGGCGACGACGACTACGACGTCGTCGATATCGCGTCGCTAAGCATGCCGGATAAACTACGGAAACATCTACGAAAGTTAATTCGCCGTAAAGTCAACATTTGTCGAGGAAGTTGGGGCTCGGGGTGAGGTGCACGGGGACGGGTTTCTTATTTTCTTGCTTCGCTGAGCCACGAAATCGCGAATAACGAAGCCGAAGGCCCCTGTCGTTAGAGGGACCCGGGGATGAGATTAATTTGACTTGTTTTGCGGCGCACGCGATACAAGCCACATTACCCTCGTTCTTCGCGTAATTACGACGATACTGCGTTAATCCTCGGGGTGAACTCGTAGTTAAATTTAAGTTCGAGGATGTTGCACTCCAAGTTTCGAACAACTTTCGCGCGGCGGAGTCCTGGTTCCATTTCAATGGGGCTCACGCGCCTCGAGCCCCGACTCTTCTCGCCAATTTTTCTCCGACGCCTCCACCTCCTCCTCCTCCTCCGCCTCCTTCTTCTTCGCCTTCCTTTCTTGTTTTAATTAAAAATGTACCGATAATTGCGACGCGTGGGATTAATTAAAGATCCGTTCCACTTTCCAGCGGAACTTAACGTCATCATTACGTCGTACGATCTTCGTCGCTCGGGATAATTACAGACCGCGTCATTTTCAAAGTGCCTCGTCTCGTTCTTGCCGCGACTCTCGTTTCGCGGAAGGCGCGTTCGATAAATTTTTCGAATCGAGCGCAGCGGTCTCGGAAACCGGAACCGATATCCGCGCGTTCGAAGAACGAGGACTTGTACGGAGTCGACGTCGGCCGAGAACTGGGTGAAAGTTACCGAAGACCGGCGATCAAACTGCAATTACCATCGGCGTGGAGGCGGCACAGCGGGCACTTCGCGAATCGCTCTTTTATAATCTCGTCAATTAAAAGAGCAATCGGAACTCGGCGCCCCGGACTTGGGGCCAACTTTGATCTAGTCTGCTCTCCTCGTAAATACGTTATAAGTCCGGAGAGAACCTGTTGGATACCCTCGCGTGTCAGCGAAAGGAGGGAAACTTTTCCCGACCTACGCACCTCTTTCGCTCGAGCCACCGCCTCTCTCTCGTTCGAACCCTCTCGAGACCGCGGACGGTTTTTCTTCGACGACGCGGGAGAAACGTCCTTCCGATCTCTCGTAGCTCGGTTAACGAGCACGATTAAGACGCGCGAATCGTTGGCGTTTTGGTAGCCGCGCTCGACTAAGCCGGAAGGAAAGGGGACGAATCCTGTCAGATTCACTCGACGCGCCGTGTCGTTCCACGGCAGCGCGGAGAAAGAGGTTCGCGCGCAGGGTTCTTCGGTACTTTCAGCGGATCTTCTCCCATTGTTTTCTTCGCCGGCGCGGCTTCTTTTGTCCTCGTTATCGTCCCGAGTTATCCAGGAAGGCGGCGCCAATTATATCGGCGACCGTGAGGCGTTCACGGCCGACAATAGAAATCGCCCGCAGACCTTTCCCGCCCCTCGCAATCGTCCCGGCGCCGCGCGGCTCTCCCGCCCTCCTGCCCTCTCGGCTTCTTCCCTCTCTCGCGACAAACAATTCCTCTCCCTTTGCCAACCACCCGTTGACAATACGACCCGGCACCGAGAACCTTCTCGGTAACTCTATTGTCCCTGTCGATTCGCGGATTGCCTCTTCTTCCTCCCCCGGACGAGCCCTCCCTTCCGATTTCACGGTACGAGGAGTACGTCGCGGTCCACGGACCCTCCCGGCGAAAGACTCGGCAAAAAACTCGCGGTTTCTTTCCCTTTCGCCGTTTAAAACTGCGGACTATGTAAATCAGCGGGAGAGAAGTTTCCGGCCACGTCCGAGAGATCGCGGAAAGACGGATCCATTCGTTTTGCCAGAAGTCGGCTCGGATAGCGACAAAGCGATGGATTTTCCCCCGGGCAAGAATAAAGGGAGGGCGACGCGCGAAGATAGCCGAGAGAATCAATTTTCGTTTCGTTCTTCACGGCGCTCCTCCGTAGGGCGAGTCGTAATTTTAGCGAGGGCCGAGACGCATCGTCCAGCAACAGGTACGGCCGAGCCAGACATTTTTTAATATATACACGACGATCCGTTGGGAAACGAGCCGAATGCGAAACGATTTTAAGGTCGTCGATCTCTCGAATCCACGGATTTCCGAAATCGCGGCGCGGATCTCGGTAAATTCTTTGAAATATCGGGGCGTCGGGAACTCGAATCCCGGAATCAGCGAACTTTTGCTCCCGCGCGGCCGAAATCCTTCCCGTGACGTGATACGGAAATAATAACGCGCTCGGGAATTTAAAAATCGGCGTGAACGACGCCCGGCCGGAGAAGTATATCGGCGAAAGAGGGAAATCAGCGTTACCCCTCGTTAAATATTTTAGAGCGGCGGTCGTCTCGTTTTTCGCGTTCGTACTTCCGGCACGAGAACGTCTCGTCGTCGTCGTCGTCTTTCTCGTCGAATCGTAATTTATCTTTACACGGAAAAAGTGTATGCTCAAATGATTTCATGGTCGAAAGCCGGGAACACGGAAGGTTTACCGAGCTTATCCCGGGGGAACTCATCGAGGCGGAAGTCGGCCAATCTGGTGACTCGGTCGTCGGTCTCGCGACACGCTCGAGGATGTTTCCGGGCGCGATGAAAATCTTTTTCCGGCGGGGCTTTCCGGGGAAACACACGGGTGACAACCACGCACTCCGCTAAATCGCAATTTTCCCCGGCTGCCGTCGGCCGCCGCGAACAAAAGCTTTCTTACCGTTCGGCGGGTAAGAGAGCAGAGGTCGAGGGGTCGGCCGGGTCGTTCTGCCAATTTTCCTGCCTCGGACTCGCCCTCGCCTCTCTTCGTTTTTCCCTTCCCTCGACTGGATTTCAACTTTCAATCCCTGCGGAGACGCGAACGGCCAACTCGGCCCACTCGACTCTGTCCCGAAACACTTGAAAACTTCCGTTCGCGAACAACGACGTTCGTCGAAGCGGCGAGATCCTATCTACACATATTGACGGCCGCGGGAGTGCTTTGAAAAAAAAATCCGCGCTTCGCTCGGGGAAAGCCGTGCAAATTTAATTGGTAAGACGAATATTTCTTTATAATCGAGGAAAGGTAATTGCGCTCGACGCGGAAAAAGGGTCGAGCATCGAGCCACGGTCGATCTCGTTTCGTTTCGCGTTTTTTCCTTTTTTCCCCCCGTTTTTTTTTTTTTTTATTCCATCCATCGATTCTTCTTTACAAGAGGCCGGCCGTGCGAGCGGAAAGGAATTAAACTCGCATTTTTCAAGAGAACGTTCGCCCGGGCTCGCGAGATTTCCCGACGTTCCGGCTGGCCGGGCTTTAAAAGCTTTCGCGATCGACGATCGGGCGTCATCGGTCGGCGGAAAATTTGTGACCGGCTGACGACGCGGAAATAGGAATTAATTCGTTGGCTGTCGGGGGGGCCTCCGCGCGAGGACTCAATAAGGAACGGGCCGATAAACTACACTGGTTAAAATTCGCCCGGAAAAATCGCCTCCGACCGCTCTTTCATAATTCAAACTCCGAATCACGGTTTCCGGTTCGAATAAAGATTTTTCGAACGCCTTCCTCTCTCCGTCGCCGATCGTCGCCGACGAGATCGAACCTCTCTCGCTTTTATTTATTCTCTCGCCAACAGACTTTACGTCGTTCCCTCGGATAGGGGCCGCCGAGATTTTTCCTCTCTTCCGTTCTGCTCAGGTAAAATTTATTTGGCTCGGAATCAGAACGCGTGTTATGCACAAGTGCCCGTAGGTGCGCGGTCGCCTTACGTCATTTCGTGGGGAAATCGATCTACGCGAAATTGGCTGGGCTTGCGGAAAAGGGAGCGCGCTCCGCGCCAACCGGTGGAGGTGTGGGGACGCGTAAATCGGTCGAAAACGGAAGCGGAACGGAATACGTGCGGGATACGGCGGGGGCCGGCGCGAAATCGGAAAATGAAATTCGATACGGAGAAAAGCGGTCCGCCGCGGTTAAAAAACTGTTTTCCTTCAGACGAAGACTCCGGGGCCGAGGAGAACTCTCGCCCCGGTTATCGCGGGATGAGTTTTTCTTAAAATTCCCGTTCAAAGGCCTGGCCGGGAGGCACGGAATCGGGGAATCAAGAAATTAAAGTTATATAGAAGACCGGAAGAAAAATTGCTTCGTCTCGCGCCACAGAAATTTCTTCTTTACCCGGCGAAAGAAGAAGAAGTTTACGTAACCGCGGGAACGTACCTACGTCGGCCGAGTCCAATTTTTGTTGGGCGGAAAATGATCAAACTCGCGCGCTCGGGCTTCGATCCCTCGTTAAAGCTTTCTGAAATGTTTCGACTTCTGTCGGAGTTTTAATTAACGGCGGCCCGTTGCGCGCGGATCCATTTTCCCGTGGATAAACTAAGAAACTGAATTCGAGAACGAAGACATTCCCCCATTTTTGAGAGCCAGACGAACGAACGAACGAACGAACGAACGGGGGGTGACGCGCGCGCGGACAGAAGTTGGAACAACGTCGCGACGCCAGCAGCAGGTGGTGCAATACCGTATGGAGAGGGTATCATAATGTTCGAGCTACCCCTTCAAGAACGATTCGAGCCACCTCATCTTAACGAGGCCTTGCATCAAGTGGCTCGGTTTCGAGTACCGGCTCTAGGGGATTAGGCTCTAAAGACCAAACTCGTCTCGAACGGGAGACGGAAGGGCGGCCGGAGAGGAGGACGTCGGGAGAAAGCCACCCTAAATCGTCTTTTGATCTCGTAATTAATTCTGCTCGCATTACGCTCGCCACGGAAGAAACGAAACCGGGTCTCTCGCATTCGTAAGGTGGATCATTAACCGAACTGGCGATAGAAAGGGGAAAAGAAGGAGGAAGAAGAAGATACAAGCACGCCGCGACGACGACGACGACGGGGGAGGAAAGGGCACGGGTGGCCCTGTTCGAGGCCTCTTTCGTCGAGCGTCGAGCGCCGCTCTTACCTCGTTCTTATCAATTAATCGGACCCGTGGCCTTTATGCATGTTTGACTGAACGATTTATGGCAGAGCTTGAATTTATTCAGCCGATTACAATATCGTGAATATAAAGTGCGCGCGGAAATTTATCGGCAGAGAATTGATATCGGCGCGGATAGAGAGCGGCGGTCGCGGGGGGGAGGGAGGGCCGGCCGGGATAAAAGAGAACGAAGGCTGACTGATCGGAAACTCAAAGTTTACCAATGTTTTTTCCATTTCAATCGCGCTCGCTTTTCAGGGACGCGCGCGCGGTATTCCGCACGAGGCATTTCCATCAATCAATTATTTTGCCGAGNAAAGAAGAAGAAGTTTACGTAACCGCGGGAACGTACCTACGTCGGCCGAGTCCAATTTTTGTTGGGCGGAAAATGATCAAACTCGCGCGCTCGGGCTTCGATCCCTCGTTAAAGCTTTCTGAAATGTTTCGACTTCTGTCGGAGTTTTAATTAACGGCGGCCCGTTGCGCGCGGATCCATTTTCCCGTGGATAAACTAAGAAACTGAATTCGAGAACGAAGACATTCCCCCATTTTTGAGAGCCAGACGAACGAACGAACGAACGAACGAACGGGGGGTGACGCGCGCGCGGACAGAAGTTGGAACAACGTCGCGACGCCAGCAGCAGGTGGTGCAATACCGTATGGAGAGGGTATCATAATGTTCGAGCTACCCCTTCAAGAACGATTCGAGCCACCTCATCTTAACGAGGCCTTGCATCAAGTGGCTCGGTTTCGAGTACCGGCTCTAGGGGATTAGGCTCTAAAGACCAAACTCGTCTCGAACGGGAGACGGAAGGGCGGCCGGAGAGGAGGACGTCGGGAGAAAGCCACCCTAAATCGTCTTTTGATCTCGTAATTAATTCTGCTCGCATTACGCTCGCCACGGAAGAAACGAAACCGGGTCTCTCGCATTCGTAAGGTGGATCATTAACCGAACTGGCGATAGAAAGGGGAAAAGAAGGAGGAAGAAGAAGATACAAGGACGCTGCGCCGCGGCGACGACGACGACGACGGGGGAGGAAAGGGCACGGGTGGCCCTGTTCGAGGCCTCTTTCGTCGAGCGTCGAGCGCCGCTCTTACCTCGTTCTTATCAATTAATCGGACCCGTGGCCTTTATGCATGTTTGACTGAACGATTTATGGCAGAGCTTGAATTTATTCAGCCGATTACAATATCGTGAATATAAAGTGCGCGCGGAAATTTATCGGCAGAGAATTGATATCGGCGCGGATAGAGAGCGGCGGTCGCGGGGGGGAGGGAGGGCCGGCCGGGATAAAAGAGAACGAAGGCTGACTGATCGGAAACTCAAAGTTTACCAATGTTTTTTCCATTTCAATCGCGCTCGCTTTTCAGGGACGCGCGCGCGGTATTCCGCACGAGGCATTTCCATCAATCAATTATTTTGCCGAGGCTTTCGAGGAGGTCGCTACACGCCGCGTTCCTCCTCTCGTCCTCCTCCGCCGGCGCGAGCATCGCGCGGGAGTAGGACGAGGGAACCGTATTATGCGCCGATCGGTTTTAAAATGAAACTGGCGTCACGCCGCATTCCGATTGGCATAGTTTCGCGGCGCAAAAATAAAGCACCGTCTTTTGCAGCTGCCGATATAAAGTTCGCGGAACGACGCCTCAATGGGTCGGCGTCGACGTTGCCGTACAATCGATTCCGCGCGCTCGTTATTAGTTACGAACGAGTTCGTATCAAAAATTTTATAGCGCGTTATTTTTGGATCGGGAACGAACGCCTCTGGGACGCGTCCTAGATTTTTCGGGACTCCTGCAGATCGTCCGCGGAAAATAGAGAGGCGACCGATATAACGATTTGCAAACAGCGGAGGTCCGCGACCCCCGTTCGAACGCGAACGCGCGCGCGCGCCGCTAGACCGCGATTAAATTTCCACGATCTGGTTTTAAAGAAACTGATAAAATGATTTCCCCGGTGGACGGTCGACGTCGCTGAAACGGGCGGAACGTCGAAAACGCGTTATCGACGAGCGGAAAAAGGGAAAGTGACGGGGAACGCGTACGCCATCGACGGCGACGTAAATGGAGGGGTGATTAAAGTGCGAAACCTCGTACGTCGATCTTCAATAATTTAATCGAAAGGAATGGGAGAATACGTTTGATTGTCCTCTCGCGGGGCGACGATCAAACGAATTTGCGAGGAGAGTCTCTATTATTGGATTTTAATTCGACTTGCAAAAAGTGCACGGAGAGAGAGAGAGAGAGAGAGAGAGAGAGATAGCGAACGTATCTGTAATCTCAAGTGGCCCATGAAGCAAACATTCGTCGAATGAAATCCCGGGCTTTGGATAACGCCCGGTCTCGTGTCTGAGAATCCAATATTCGTTCAGTGAATAGGAAATGTATCAAAGCCGCTAAATCATCGATATATGGGTCGATGCATCATCCGAATCGACTACTAGATTAACCCAGAGGCGATGCCCACAGGAGCCGGCTTCTCGAATGCTACTTAGCCCGATACACGGGATAGAGGAAGGTCAGTCCGGCGTGGCTTCATCGCGGAATCGTGCCAATTTGCCAAATCAATATTGTCGCCCGGGCTTTTGTGCGCGTTATGTCGCGTCAGACGGAGGAGGCGAGGGGGGGAAAACATAGGGAGAGAATTTATATCAAACACAACGACGGCAACGGGTAAATTTGACTTATACCAAAAATTCGATTGGAATTACAGTTCGGTGTAACGCGGCGGCCGTATTAACGTTACCGTGAATCGTAACATCGTTATATCCGGGCGCGCACGAGATGTTTGCGAAATAAATGTAAATATGGAAAGCTCGATATCAAATATTCGTTGGTCCATTAGCTAATTAATCCGGTGCATTAGAGAAAACGCCGAACGGGTTAGTTGCATCGAACGCGGTGAATCCGTGTCTACATGCACGTGGGGCACCGACGGGTCGCGGGGGAACGCGGCGAAATACGCGCGCGCGTAGACGACCCGACCGAGTTCAGTTTTGGCGATCGCGGCTGAAACGGACTCGCCGGCTAATGGACATCCGGTATTTCTCGCTGAATTAACCCCCGAATGGACGCGGGGAAAGAGATAGAGCAGGACAGAAAAGGCGGCGGGCTGTTGACGCGCGCATTCCGTCACCGCATCGACGCCCGAACTCGCCAACAATTTTTTTTTTTCATAGTTAAACGATCTTTAAAATCGACGACGCGGGTTCCGGCCCGAAACCCGTGGGTGTCGAGGGAATTCCCGACCCGTCCGGCTGATGTACGCAGAACGATATTAAAAAACGAGGAACGTGTTGCCGCCCGATTATGCGAGTCGCGTTCGCGGACCTCCGGCGGCCGTACCGTTTACCGAATTACGGACGACGGACGGCGAGCGTTAATGAAACTCGGCTCGTGACTCTTCCCATTCCTCGGGAGACGATCGTACCCGTGGGGATCGCCGTTCGATTTGCCGCGTCCACGGCCGGTTTTAATTCGGCGGCGTCGGCGCCCGGCGTCGTTCGATAAATTCCGGCGGTGGAAGAAAGCCACCGGCGCGGCCGCGATTCGACCCCCCGCTAAAAGTTTTCGCGTGGCACGTCGAAAGGGAAGAAAGAACGTGGCCACTTTGGGGGAAAAGCTGCGCTACGCTGGGAAAAGCATTTTCCCTCCGGGGGCTTTCAGAAAAACTCGGTGCCGGAAGGCGGGTTGCGGGGAGAGAGAGGAGAGCGGAGAGAGACGCTCGCGTTGCCCCCGTAAATACGTCGATTCAGCGGCGCGCTCATATTCTTAAGTAATTCATAAGGAGAGCCCGGGCCGGGCCAGCCTGGCCAGAAACGGTTTTATTTTCTTCCTCCGCGTTCCGGCGAACGACCCCGGACATTCCACCGTTCTTAGCCGGTTTCATTTAACCGGAAACAGAAATTTTCCCGCGCTGAATGCGCCGACCTGCACACGGACCGGGGCCCTTCTCTTCTCTCTCTTTCTCTCTCTCTTTGCTTCTGGCTTCGATCGATGCACGCAGCGGCGCGCGACTTCTCGCGTTCTGCTCAACGTCGAACCGCGAGAGCTCCTAACGTTATTTCGCGTAGAAAGGAAACCGCGTTCGCCTGCCGCGTTTCGTTATTCCCGGGTAATAGCTCTCGGCAAACGTATTTCATTCCCTTTAATATGGAAAAGTTGCCGAATCGCCCGTAGCGAGGCTCTTCCCGATCGTGAGAAATTGGGGCCAGGAACGTCGCCGGTGGTGCCGCGAACAGGGAAGAGGAGAGAACGCGAGAGAGAGAGAGAGAGAGAGAGAGAGAGAGAGAGAGAGAAAGCGGAGGAAGCTCCAGACGAGCGTGGCAGAGCGCGGAATCTCTCCATCAAAAGCTCAACAAAAGCTTGCTCAGGGCTTCGGCTCGCCGGCAGGAAGAGGGGGATGAGAAGGCGAAAAAGAAAAGGGATGCGCCAGAGAATGCCAGCTAATGTCTGAGACGCGTCAGCGAACGGGAGGCCAAGGGAGTGGCGTGAACGGAGGGAAAAAGGCATCCGGTGGAGCGAAAAAAGAAACAAAAACCGGAAGAGAATCCAGGGAAACGCGGATAGAATGAATATCTTAAAACAGTCGCGAACTCCGTCGCGTCGAGCGAAAAATACAGATGCCGGCCTCGTTAAACTCGCTCGACTCTCTCTCTCTCTTTTGTCGCCAGAACGATTCGGTAAAAAGTGGCCGGAGAAACGATCCGCGGGGACGTCGAACGGTCCGCGGCGAATCGGACCTGAATTCCCGTAAGAATGGAACGTCTTCCGCGCCGGTCGATCGGAGCTCGTTAAGCCCGAGTAATAAGCCCGGGGCTCTCGCGGCGGACCCCGTGATAACTCTCGGAAAATAGTTGGAAGCGTTTCGACGAGCCCCTAATTTTCCATCGGCCACCTCTGACCGATCGGCGATAGACGGACGATAACGCCTCTGTCCGCGATTGATGTACGCGGGAGTGTCCGGGGTAACGAGACTTCCACGGACGCTTTCAAACGAGATTTATTTCTTTAAAAATGATGTGGCTATTGTGCGATGCAAAACGTTGTAGGGTAGTTCGTCCGACAAAGCGCACCGGTCTCGTTACTTTTGGATCAGAGAGGGCGGCGAGCGAGGGACCGCGGTTTAACTTGAAAAATCGTCCGGTCGTTACTTGACGGAATCGCGTCGAAGTCTCGGCGCCGGAATCCCTGCAGGGATGGAGCAACGCCGGGCCTGAGAGCCCTGAGGCCAGCATATTTTGAGGAGAATGAAAAAACATTGTTCCCTCTCAGGGCAGCGATAGATGGATCGCGGCCGGGCGAGGGGTGAAGAACGGAGGCCGGCGAGAGAGGACGGCCTCTCTCCGAGCCACTTGGTCCTTTTTATTATTCATGAAAATCATGCTGTCGCTGCTTTCTCGTGACTGTATACCGACCAAAGCTTAGAGGAAGCTCTCCGCGAATTAAAGCGCGCGGCCCGTGTATCGGGAAGAGGGCTGCCGGAGAGAGAAAGAGAGACAGGGAGAGAGAGAGAGAGAGAGCGGGAATGAGAGGAAGCGAGGGATGCCGGTGGTGTTTGCCGGCGTGGCCGCGTCTCGTCGCCGGACATTTTCCCGTTGTTTTTACAACGCTGTATCGATTCTGTTTTCCACCGCGTTCCAGCCGTTTCCGTGAAAAAATATTTCGCCGGACGGAACATGTTCCGGAGGCCGAAGCCCACCAAGGATACACACGTATGCGTGTATTTTCATTGTAGCGACAACGAAAATGGCAGGAGACACGCGGACGAGCCCCCGAGTCCCGAATTTGATCGTCGTAATTCTTGGACCGTAACGTTATTATTATTTATCGCGTTCCCGATTCAGATTTTGATAAATGGGCTCCGCGGCGCGACCATTAATTTCCGCGTGTCGATGATTGAACGCGGCGTAGACGAAATGATCGTGGATGACCCTCGAGGTAACTCGTAAAAGTGACACGGCCGTGAAAGGGAGAAAGCCGAGGCGATTTACGAGATAGAAGGAGGCGTGAGACTGCGGGTCGTGGCCAACCATTCGTGACGGCCAGGAAGAGAACGAGTAACGCCAAGAAACTACTTGACGCCGGCTCGTAGTCGCCGGTACCAACGGGGGGAAAAGGATGTTTATTTGTACTTCCTACACCCGGATATCCGTCCTCACGGATCGTGGAAAATGGCCGGCCGAGGATCTCCTCTCTGTCTTCCCTTCCTCGCCGCTCCTTCCCCGCTCCTTTTCGCCCCGGCCGTTCTTGTTGCTCGCCGCGGAGTCTCGTTTTGTTCGAGCTGACATATTTTCCGAAGGCTTTTGTGTCCCCGCGAGGACGCCGACCGGGAGACGCGGAGCGGGGGCGAAAAAAAGACCGGGAGGGAAAAAGTGGAGCGAACCGAAAGACCGTGAAAAGGGCATCGCGCGTTCTTTCTCGCCCTCGCGCCGACAACGCCGACAATGGAGAAAATTCAGGCCCGCGTTGGGTGATTTGTCTGTTCGTTAAAACCAAAGCAGCCGCCGTGCCGCGACGATTCGATCGCGCGCTTCTTCCTTCCGCTCGGTCCCCATCTCCGAGAACCAGAGGGACACCAACGGGCGTAAACCGCGCCGCGTATTTTAGTATCGCGCACGGAACGTCGAATTATTCACTGTCACCTTCTGGCGGCAGCGGGGGGGTTTCGAGCGGCGCGTCGCGGGGTTAAAAGCGAATCGCCGTCGATTCCGTTTTAACGGCCGTAACGATCGTTACGTGGGCCGCGCGAAACGGCGATCCTTTTAAAGTGATTGGCGGAACCACTGGCCGCGGCAGCCTTCCACTCTTTTAATTCGCTTTTTGCGTTCCCCTCCGACCCGAGCCGAGTGCTCCCAACTTGCCCCCGTTCATGCCTGAAAATTACTACTTAATGCCTTTGCTTGCCCGACGCTCCGGGTAAAACCGTGGCCGCGAGCCCTGTCCAAGCGCGAAGATCGAAAACCATTACCACCCTCCCTCGTAGGAGCGCGCGGTACGCGGGAATTTTTCATATTTGCGCGGTCCTTTTTTCAATAGAGGCCTCCCGTCGTTTAATTTTCGAATCGCGCTCAACTTCCCGCCGCGACAACGTTTTTAAACAACGTCGAAATTCGTTTCGCGCTCCTTTTGTTTTCGAATAGCTTTTGTCCTCCTCGCTCGTTTGCGTTTTCGTCGATCGAAGAAGCATCGAAATTGTCCCGGCTAATTTGCCCTGTGCGAGAGAGCGAATGTATACCGGGCAATATCCGAGGCGCGTTGCATAAACGTATTAAATTTCGCCGGATAGGAAAGCGGGTAATAGGTAAAANGCTCGTTTGCGTTTTCGTCGATCGAAGAAGCATCGAAATTGTCCCGGCTAATTTGCCCTGTGCGAGAGAGCGAGTGTATACCGGGCAATATCCGTGGCGCGTCGCATAAACGTATTAAATTTCGCCGGATAGGAAAGCGGGTAATAGGTAAAAGTAGCGCGCGAGACGTCCCACCGTTCGAACCGTTTTTTCTAGTCGGTTTTATCGGACGGCAAAACGCGGAGCCCGATCATGCCTGGAGATTACTACTTAATACCTGGGGCTCGGGCGCGAGAGGCCGTCGAGTGGAACAACCCGCGTACGGGTCAGACACACCGGCGCGGCGAGGCGACCGAAACCCGTTAGCGCGGGTTACCGGTTTAATGGACTTTAATATCGATCCGCGGTTCGATGTTGAAATTGTGCCACGAACGAATTTTAGATTACATCCCAGGGAAGAGCTACGATGCGTTATATTGGCCGCTTGAACAGCGGCTGTCCATAAACGGTGTTTACTGCCGGCCGACTCGCGGACCGGCCAATCGGAAAATCCGACGAATTTGTCTTTAACCCTTTTTCGTCCGCGCGACGAACGCCGCCGTAGGAGAGTTACGAGCGTAAGTCGCGACGTCGAACGTAGCTCTGCGCGGCCCTCATCTCGAAATTCGCAGATTTCCCACGAATTTCAGCGTTAATTGGACGCATCGGGCGGACGCGAACTTTTGAACGTACAGTGGACGACACGTCGCGAATCCCGGAACCGGAAGAAAAGAGATTAGAGACGGCAGCGAGCCGCGCGAATTGGTTACACTAGCAATTTTCCGCTGCATGCCTGTCCCACGTGTTTGCGTCATTAGTCGAAAACCAGCGGTAAAATTCGAGCCGACGTGCCGACGCAGAGGAAGAGGTTCTCCTCGGTGAACGCGAGTCAGTCAGTCAGTCAGTCAGTCGTTCGGTCGCAAAGTCGGCCGGTATAATTTCCAACCCCTTTCAGTAGAGTTTCTCTCGTCTGGCAGCGGCCACCCTCGCTATCCGCCGCCGACGTTGTCCTTGTGCCCGCGCGACCCCCTTCTTCCCTCGCCGCGGAGCGGCCGGCGAGAGGAGGCTGCTGCGCGCCTCGATAATTAATTTTACGTATCCAGTTTACGAGCGGGCGAACCGGGCGTGTAATCAGATTTACCCACCGAAATTGGTAGAGATTGTTCATGAAAATTCTCGTCCGCTCCTCTTTCCAAGATCTCCCGCGCCGCGCCGGCCCGTAACCGAGTAAATTCGAAACGCCGGCGCGGGGGACGATTAAGAATGACCGATTCCACGGGGCGAACGTAATTAATGTACCGGTAAGTACTAACTGTCGCGAATCTTGATAGCGTCGAAAACTTGCAAAGTCTAAGTGACAAAGTTTTATCCGCGGAGAAATAGGGAGTTACTTTTACCCGCGTCCCCCGGCCGCCGGGTTAATTACCAGATTCCCTAATCTCGAGCGTTGCGTCGGCGATTTTTAAACTCGCTCGTAAAAATAATGGCGGTCTTTCGGACACGCGATCCGCGCGCGCGCGGTCGGATCGCGGGGGATCTCCGATCGAAGCTACGCGATTTGAAAGGCGTGTGTTAGAAAATCGAACGAAACGACGCGGTCGTTTGTCGCTTGGCGCGGCGAGGGGGGCCGAGCGGCGCGGGGGCCGGTTGTTCGCTCCACTTTTCGAGTTTCACTTTCGCGCTTGTCTCCTTTGTGCCGGCGAGAANCTATCTCTGATCGAAGCTACGCGATTTGAAAGGCGTGTGTTAGAAAATCGAACGAAACGACGCGGTCGTTTGTCGGTTGGCGTGGCGAGGGGGGCCGAGCGGCGCGGGGGCCGGTTGTGTTCGCTCCACTTTTCGAGTTTCACTTTCGCGCTTGTCTCCTTTGTGCCGGCGAGAAGCCTCGATTCGAAAGGGAGGACAAGGGCCACGAGGGACACGGGCAGAAGAGTTTGTAAATATTTTCCGAGGCGGGACGGAGGCAAAGAAAAGAGGGGTTGGTCTCCATTGTCGGTCGGCCCGATCAATCGTCGGTGCCCGCGAGAACCATCGGATCGGAGCGAGGAGAGGAGAGAGAGAGAGGCCGCGCGGTCCGCAGGCCAGCTTCCGAGAGAGGGAACACAGCGGCGGCGAAAGAGAGACGGCCTGCTTTGTGAAGGATAACTGCGTTACCGTGCACTTTGCCGCGATAACTTCGTTCCGGTCGCTCCCTGCACGCCGCGCTCGCTTCCAATGATCGCGTTCCAAGACTCGACTCGCCTACTTTCCGACGTTCAAGACGTCGCCTCTCCCCCCACGATTTTACGACTACCAACTTCCCCTCGTAAACGCGACTCCGCGTTCCGATGTTTCTCAAATCCTTTCTAAAACCGACGAGAAGAAATCGGTCCGATTCGTTCGTCCCTGCCGGGTTCGGTCTTCTCGTACGCGCGTATACATATACGCGGCGCCGGATCGATGGGACGGACACGTCCGATCGTCAGGGAAACGTTTAAGCGTGACGCGTGCCGCGCAGATCCGATTTATCCTGGACTGAAATCATCCCGACGGGTCACCTCTATAGATCATATCGTTTCGTTTCCTGACTCCCGCTCATCGGCGTCGTCGTCCCCCCGTAGCCGGCGACCGACGAACCGTAGATACCGCGCTTCTCTCCTCCTTCTTCTCTCTCCGTCGGGCGACGAGCGAGCGAGCGGAGAGAGTCGTCCCGGATCCCGCCTCCCTTTCCTCTTCGACATCGTACCAACACTGGTTGGCAGACAGGGTCTTCGGGTCTGGCAAGCAGCTCGGTCCGGTAGTTGCTTACATTACCATACGAATGGCCGATCGATCCAAGACCTCGACTACCTACCTAGCCACCCGTGGCCGAGCACACGAGCGCGTCGGGGCACACGCAAACACACGTACACGGCTCGGAACCCGGACAGCCGGACTCGGAGCACGCCTCTCCTACGGCTCGAAGGACCGAGAGCCACGCGTGCGAGGAGGACCCGCCGCGGCCACCCAGACCGGTCGAGTCATTGCGGCCAACTCCGCTCGTTACCCAACCCCGGACCCTTCCTTCCCGCTACCGCCCGTTAATCATTATTATCGGCACTCTTCTCCAGATTCCAGACCCGTCCTGGATATTAGAGCATCTGGATCTATCAGGATTCGTGACAAACGAGCGACGTGAGCTCGGGGAGAGAGAGAGAGAGAGGGAATTTTACTGAAGGCATCGATCGCGATACGAAACGGACTCGAGGCACGGGTCGTGATCAAGACGGCTCGCGAATCGACGACGTTTCCGGCCCGATGAACGGTCCCGCATCGAGATTCCGTTCAAAGAACCGGCTTTGCGTCTCGCCCCGGTCACGGACAAAGAAATCGAGGCCGAGGACCCGTGAATTCTCGTGCACGTAGGCAGCGCGAGCGAACGTCTTTCCGCAGCCCGGCTGCTCCGGCCCCGGGCTCAAAGCCGGCGGCGCCTGGATCTTCTTTTCTCCGGCTGGCGATATTATTCGAGCGTGTTTCCCCGGCTCGGCAAGGGTCAGGAGCCGGGTCTATCGGTCATCCCGGGGCGCCGCGGCGAGGGAAGAAGAGGAGCAAATATAGTCCAGGTGGTGCGCGATCGTTTCCCACCGGGGCCGAAGGAAATGATACGATCCCGTAAGCGACAGGTGTTGAAACGAAATCGAGACAGCGGATGGATCGCCTCGCCCCGGCGATGTTAACCAGCCCCCGTGAAAACGAGCCGCGATACTCCGGCGATACCATCGCGCTGGATGTGATAAATGAAACGCGATAAGCCCGCTCGACGCTATCGCGAAATTAAGTTTCACGGATCTTTTTTCGTGACGCCCCCGCCCGCTCTGTCTCTCTCTGGGGGTATCTCCGGGCTCGTACGGTAAAAATGAGCCGAATTTTATCTTCGACGAAATTCCGGCGAGCGGACCCAAAATTAGAAACAATTTTTGGCGGAGCCGGACCGGTTTCTCTCGCTGCAAAACGCGAGCCCGGGCGGAGGTGAAAAAAAAGGAAGGGAAAAACGTTTGCCCGTAGGTCCAATTAACTACGGTCAGATTTATCTTGACTAATGCGCGACACCCGGGGTCCGTGGTTTGGCGCTGGTTACGTTCTGGCCGGATTTTATGACGCGACTCTCCGACCAGACCGGCCGTACGCATTATTTATGATTACAAGCGCGATCCCCCTCGTCTCTTTCCCTGCGAACGGCCTCCAGAAAACCGGAGCACTGGCCTCTTCCCGGCGTTGTATTACGCCGGGAGGAAAGGAGCGAATAAAATGGTTTTCCACGGTATCCCGGCTACCGCGGTTTTTAATTGAAATCCGATACGATTGTTAATTATTAAGTGAACGGGCTTCGAAGAATGAAGAAATAATAATCATCTCTGGTAATTAGGTGAAACCGATGCCGGCATTGTTCGAGCGATAACCTTCATCGCTCTTCTCTCCCTGCCCTGTTCGCCCGGTCCCTTTTTCGGCGCCGATCGAAAAATGTTCGTCCACCTCTCGTTTTTTTTATCGCCACTCGAACGGGACAACGGCCAGGGAATAATTGCCGCGACGCGAAACGGAAGAACCGCCGGCTAATAAAAGGAAAAGAGGGGCTTTCTCGGAAAAGTGGCATTCCGCGTTTTTCCACCCGCTTATTGCCCGTCTAATTATATCTACGTTTCCTGTCCGGAAAAATTGAAACGAGTTTTACGCGAAAGTTTGCCCCCCCTCCAGCTCCGGGCGATCGGCGAGGCTAACGAGAGAAGAATGGCCGGTTCCTCGCACGTCGGGACGCGAACGAACCGAGGGGGAAAACTTTGATCTTGCGTTATTACCTTCTCAGGTGAAGGAGGACTTCTCGTTTTTAACGCAATATCACCGTCAAAGCCTCGGTGACTCACCCGGAACCTGGCACCGCGGATTCGCGCTCCGCGGCTCCCATTGACAACAATTAGACTTTCGATCTTTACGCGAAATAAAACTTGTTAAAAAACGGAGTTTGAGTTCGGGCCGGACGATTCTTTATACTCTTTGTGAACGCGTGAACTCGAAGCGGTCGGCGCTCGTTTTTCGACACCTACTGTTTGAACGGTTTTTTCCGGTCGCGCGAGGGAAGCCGCCGAACGCTCGTAATCGATTAGTTAACCGATAATCTCCCGGGCGAGCACAGCTGTATCGCGGCCTGGCCGTTATTGGAATCCGAAGACAAATAGAAACAGGAAGGAAGGTTTATCGCGAAAGTTGGGAAACACTCTCGCCGCGGGGGCGTCATCGCCGATATCCGATCGGTACGGGTCCGATGCTCGATAAACGCGAGCGTAAGAATCTTTTTCGTTGCGGGTGTCGGCGTCGCGAGTAAAGCCAGCGTGGAAAATCTGCGGTAATGCGCCGCCGCGAGAAAGCCGACGCGGCGAGGATACGTAATCCGGGTGTTTACTTAATTAAGAGTAATCCATTACAGGCGGGATCGGTTGGCAAGGAGACGCGGCAGCGAGCGGCGAAATGAATTCTCTAATTTCCCCGCGATAGCGCGGACCTGAAATCGTGCAACCGCGATTCTACTTTTTTACATTTACTCGAGAGCTAATCGACGCCGACGCCCGGTTCTGATCGAATATCGAACGGTGGACGCGCACGATTCACACGCTCGATGATAACGCGAAACTGATTAACGCGCCGCAGCCTAATAGTGTATTAACGCATTAAACTATAACGGAAACGAATTCGGCGCGCGTTTTAATCCGATTCCGGCCCGATACGATTACGATTTTAATCGAATCAACTCGCTACCGTGATCAAGCCGTTCGCGCGTCGGGAAGTATCGGCGAAAACGGGAAAAAAGAACGGGAACGAGAAGAGAGGACGGAGAAGAGAGAGAGAGAGAGGGAGGCACCCGCGCGGCGAAGTGGAGGCGCGACGACGACGCGGTTTTACACGGGAACCGGTTATGAGATTACGGGCTCCGGTTATTTGGCCGCGTAATCTGCGAAAGTGGCAACGTTGGCTCGGAATTTTCTGACGAGAGGGCCCCGCGCGCGCGCGCGCGCGAGGGCGGGCAAAGTACACGCGGCAACGCAACGAAGAGAACGTGGAAGGCGGGCGTAGGCAGGGAAACGATGGTAACGGTAATTATTTTCCTTCCCCGACCCGCGAGGGAAGTAAACGCCCCGTTCGAGGACTGCGCTTTTCGCGGATTAATTAAATCGTTCGCCGAACAAATAGCTCCGGCCGGCTCCGGTTCCCCGGGCCGGGAACGGAAACGGCAAAATAGAAAACAAATTCGACCGTCGACCAAGAACTTTCGAGACGAGAGAGATGCTTTTTCTCCGTACCCCCCACTCCGCCGTTCTTCTTTTTGTTTCGACGGTTCAACTTCAGCGTGAAAAGTGGGATGCGGGAGGAGATCCGGATGGATTTTCATCCGGTAGTACGCGGGCCGAACGGAATCTATATTCTCCATCGATTCAGACCCGATACGCGTCTTGCCAAGCGGTAAATTCATACTCTCGCGTGATTTACCGCGTTCGCGCGTTATCGACGGGAAAGGGGACGGAAAAAGGAGGAGGAGGAGGAGGACGGGCCGGCGGGGGGAGATCGCAAAAGTTTATCGCGGGAACGCTTATCCTAAATCGTTGGATTTCATCGAATCGGTGGTCGTTCCACTTCTCTTTTTTTTCCTTCGCCCGGGATACGAGAGATCGCGGTCATCGAGCGATCGCGACTTTCTCGATGGAATAGCCGTGTTCGCTGGAGAAGCCGGCCGGATGAATGATGCGAGCCGGCGAGCACCGGCGAAAGAGACGGGGGGTGAGGGAAGAAGAGGATTAGAGCCTAAACCAAAGTAATTAAACTGAGAGCGCTAATGAAAAGCCGCGAAGCCCGGCCGGCCGGAATGCTGCCGGATATTTTTTGCCCGTAACGCATTACCTAATTGATGTTGCGGGTGTAAACGATCGCGGTGACTTCGGGGACCGCGTCGCCACCGAAACAGAGTCGTCCGTATGCCGCGGGCCTAAAACGGAGTTGGATCCGGGTCGAGAAGAGACACGCGTGGACGAGCGACGACGGGAGCGGCGAATCGACGCCGGCATCGATGAACGACGGCGACGGGGGAGAGAATTAACGTCGGTAATTTGAAGGTAACGCGAGAAGGAGAGGCAAACAGCGTCTCGGGATGGAAACGGAACGCGCGAGCTGGCGTAGGACACGTACAGGAAATGACTATGCGCGGCGTTCTGAGAAATCGCTAATGGAGATTGTACCTCCATCCAGTAACTCCTCGGTGAAAATCCCTCGGGACGTAACTGCTCGCAAGATTCCTATTTCCGGGAACAACCGAGGCGGCGGCGGCATCCTCCACCGCCGCCGCTGCTCTCCTCCTCGCGCGCGCGTTTCAGGATAATTCGAAAACGCGCCACTAAATAAAACCGGTCGCGTACACACCCGAACCGGCGTAATTCCGAAGCCCCGGGTCAGCCCAGATAACGAAAAATCGATAAAGTATTTCAACCTGGCCCTCCCCCGCGCCCTCGATTATTACCTTGTTATCCCCGCGTCTATCTACGCTTCTATCTACGCCCGCCTCGCGTGCCCCGTAAACTAATTAGAAATTTTCGGTGCTCGTTAGAACCGGGGCGTGTCCCGTGTGAGAAGGTCACGGCGCCGTCGGTGCATCTAGCGTTCGACGGAGTCGTTCGTTCTTCCCGTCGCTCCGACGATCGCGACCGGTTCGCGTCGGACGGGGACGCGGCGGTAACCACCGTCATCGCGTAAGAGCCGACGTAACAGGAAGTGCATTAGGCGACGTAGCTAGGAGGAGAGGAGCCCACTCGAAGAGTTTGATATATCCCGCGACCGCGACGCGGCGGTCTCCGCGATACGACCGCGAGGAAAGTGCACGTGAGGGATGCGAGTGCACGGAATACCTCTCGAGGCTCGAACGCGCATTCGGGACGTCGTCGTCGCGCTCGACGCGAAACTCGGCCGGGCTCGTTGAAAAACGAGCGCGGTCTCGTCCTTTTCGAAAATTACAGCCACGGTTACCGCGAAGAAGGTGGTTATACCGGTAGAAGCGTCGGACGCGAGACGGAGGAAGCTCGTCCGACGCCGGTGATCGCCGCGCAATTGACGGGGATCCAAAGAGATGAGAGAGAGAGAGAGAGAGAGGAAACGCGTTCTCGACGCATACGTCAAACAGGCGCGGGTGACGGTGATAGGAAATCCAATCTTAACGGCGTCGTTAACGACGCGGGGCGATGCGTATACGGCCCGATAGCGTATTTCCCGCACGATACTTTTCAATATATCGCCGGT
>SMSR01016140.1:227798-259968 GCA_019453355.1 Ceratina japonica | reverse complement strand
CCCCTTATCTCTCGCGTTTTACCTAACCCCGGCAATTTCACGTTCGCCAGTTTCGCTCGACTCGTCGTTCGCCGAGATTTCCAGATCCAGAATCCGATTTACCCCCGGCCCCTCTCTCTTCCCCCCCCTTCCTTTCTTTCTATCTCGGTTTGCTCCCTCAGAATTCTTCCTCAAACGTTTTGTGGCATTCGAGACGTCTCTCGACGATCGCTTCGTTCGATGTACTCGACTACCGTTTTATTAACAGCAAAAAACGCTTTACGGGAAATCCCCGAACGGATCACGTGCCCGCGACAGTCTGCCGTTCCTTATCAAAATTCAGATATACCGGGACGACGCGGTGTACGCGGGATGATTTACGATTTTTCAGTCGGATCACGACGGAGGAGCGAGCAGAGGTATCGGTTGTTATCCGCAACGGAAGTGGCGAGACCGCACCGCGCGCGCCGCCGTCCGGATACGTTGTTCCAGAGCGTTGTATCAATATCGAAGCGTTTAACGGTCGAACGTCTCGGGCGACCGGAGCGTGTAATCCCGCGGGACGACCCCGATTCCGCTCCGAATTCTCGTCCTACTCGCGTGTGTTCGGAACGCGCCGCCGGAGAATAATTTCCGATTATAAAGGCTATTACCGCGGTTCATAATAGCGAGCCGTACGAAACGATCGTCGATATCCGTTCGTCGAATTATTGTGTAAGATTCCGGCGAAGATTCAGCGCACTCAATTTCCCGGGCCGCGATAAATATCTCGCCGCTCTACCGACGGCCGTTTCTTATTTACCCGTCACTCGGTATTTACTTGTTTTAATTAAAGCGACACACGAAATCGTGATAAAGAGACGGTCCCGATCGTGTTTGCGAACGCTCATCGATATAACGTTACAAGGGAGAGAAATAATTGTGCTTTGTCAATTGTATCAGCCACGCCTCATAAAGATTGAATTAAATCCAGTTTGTTTGCGAACAAAAGGATACCGCGAGAATTTCGCCCCCGGCGCAGCTGCGCGCCGGGGGAGAGGGAATGATTTTTCCATTACAATAATGGACACGGGCCAGGGCCGGGATTATACCCGGAAGAGAAATGCAATTTTTAATCGCGAGACCCGTCGAGTGCGTGCAAAATAATTTGAGCGAATCCCGTCCACCGCCGCGGCTCCGTGTTTGTTTAAGGAAATTACCAAGAGATTAAATACAGAATACATATCGACGCGCCACCGAGATCGACCTTCGCTTCCTACGTAACGATGTTTGCCGTAGCGACGCGAATATCTTTCCCCGGCGATTTTCAAAAATACCGTCGGCCATCGCGACCTCCGAGGACATTCTCGAACGATTTACAACCGCGGATCGTGGATCATCGCGCGAGGAGACATCCAAATTATCCAGTGCGTTAAACGCGATTCGGAAGATTTTTCTGGACCGCGGGAGGATTACTCGCAACGCGATTCGATCGGCCGATGGATTACCGCGTTAATTATTCGGTAAGCTCGCGCGAACTAGCTAAAAAATTATGCAAATTTCGCGGGGAATAAAGTTACAGCCGCGGAATTATATATTAATGCCGCGGCCGGCGGGTCGGCCGGCGCCCCTCTGTCCCCCTCCGACAAACGCGTAATATCGGGATATAATCGATGAAAGATTTACGGGCATGTCCGAAATTGTTACGGCCGAAACTCTTCATCCTTTGATTGCATTATAATGCATCGTTGCTCGCCGGGATAATTAAATTACACCACTATTTTGTATAATTTCGGACCAATGAAAATCGGGAGCGGGCGAAATCCCCATGAATCCTCGGTCACCGTTCGTTCGTACGCGGAGAACGTGCGCCCGTTACGATTTACCCCTCTGTTCCGATACGCGATATCGCGCGCGGCGTTCCCTCTTATCGCCGGGGATCTGGCTTCTTTTCCTCCGGCTCGAGGGGATCCGCCGATCGGCCGATCGACGACCTTCCCCCCCTGATACGTCTTAGTTTTCTCAGGGCCACGATAAATCATGCTCCTTCCACCGTGCCGTGTTTTTCCTTTTCCCACGGCCGCGGAACACCGCCGGGGGTGGACGAAAGTTTCGCTGGCCGGTCCGTCGACGTCGAGAGTTCTCCGAGGAGAGAAGGCCGGCGAGAGAGGAAAAAGAGGGAGGAAAATCAGGGTAAGAAAGGACCTTCGGGTGTACGGTTGGAATTGGTCCAGGAGAGAGAGAGAGAGAGAGAGGGACGCGTTCGGACGTCCTTTCCATTTATACTGACGCGAGATATCGAAAATAATAAAGGGGCTTCCGGGGCGGGAAACTGAATTACGATATAAGCTCGATATCGGCGAGATACGATTCAGTAAGAACCATCGCCGCACGGTCCACCCTTTTTCGCGTGCGCGCCCTTCTATAACTTCTAAGCGAGACGGATAAACCAATAATACCGCAATTTCTACTCGGGTCGTTCGAAAATAAAGAGAAGCGAGAGACGAAACGGCGCCGGACGGGAGGAAAAAAAAAAAATCAGCGGGACGTGATTCTATTTCCACGACCGTCCGAATAACGAAAGTGGCGGCCGTCAAAACGTAGCCGAATTCAAGAATAGAATTCGCGTGTCCCTCGAAGAGTTCCGCGCGGTTTGCTCATTTCGGGGCCAGCCGAGAACGATCGCCATGTCGGACGCGCTGTTGCTCAAAAGTTTCGAGCACCCTCCCGTTTTTATTGCCACTCCGGTCGGTCAAATTTTAAGAATAGCCGGCCAATCGAAGCAAGACTATTTTTAGATACTATAGGGAAACGTTTAACGAACGAGTACACGGTAAACTTCGTCGAATTGAAACGCGTCGACGAGATCGAGCTTCACCGTAGAAATTTCGATGTTTCACTCAATTTTGAAGATCGCGTCTCTTTCAGACGGGAAGCGAAGAGGTTACGTACGCATTCTTTGTTCTCTTTGAAAGGGGCAGCCGACAGATTCGGGTTTAAGCCCCGTTACCGTAAGAAGATTAGCCGTATGCGTAGGGGAGTTTGTAATACCTTTCGACGTCGTTCCTCGAAGGAAACGCAATTACGAAGTGCAGTCGCTTCTCGGCATTCCCCGCTGCGAACGGGGGAACCGGGCGTAATTATCGAGCAACACAGAATAGGAACGTACAATTTACACGTGTGTTTCGTATCAGATTATTCGATTATCGATACAGCGAGGGCGGTTCCTCGAGGTTCGAAAGCCCCCGTTTCCCCGACGAGCGTCTCGGACCGTACGACGAAATTTAATTGCGAACCGAAAGGAAAACAAACGGCCTTGAATCGCGCGTCGGAACGCGGACGATAGAATTCCTACAATTTGCGTTCTCCAATTTCCATTTTTTCTAATTATTCTCCATTGACTTCCCGCGTACGATAGTCCGCGTTTTCATTATTACGCGAAACCCGAACGGCTCGTGGAATTGAATGGCGAGCTCTGCGCGTTTATTTCCGCTGGCCATACATAAAAAAAAAGAGTTAACGCAGGGGCCGCCATGTTCGTAGCGGTGTTTCGATCTTCGCTTTCCGACCGACCGCCATGAATACTTTATTTTTCATAAAAATCCGCGGACGGACGTGTGTTAAATAATTTCGTGGTGTTCGTCAACTTTTATCGGCACCGAGGACGTTCGGGCCCGAGTTCCGCGTTGGGAAGGGAAGAGACGGGCGCGGAGGCGCAAGTGCGGCGCGGAAGTTTTCTATCGGCGTCGTATTAGTGTGCCATAAGACGGGAGACGCGAGTCGATGATCGCGTGTAAGCAAGGAAAATATTCGGCGGAGTTTCCCGGCGACAAAGTTTCTTTCGCGTGGGAGGATACGCTCGACTGGTGCTGGTTCCAGCCCGCGAGAATAGACGCGCGGAAAGGAAGGGCGTGTGTGGAAGGAAGGAGCCCCGGCGAAGTCCATTGGACCGACGGCGGACGGGCGAGGGGGGACGAAAGTTTACAAGGAAGATGGAACTATTTCTTCGCGGAAGGGACGGATGGAGTCGGCATACTTCGACGGGTGAAACGCCATACATAAAATTCCGAAGTTCCGGCACGTAGTTTCGCGCCGCAAGACGCACTTCCGCAATCGTGTAACTTGTTACGCCGCCGAGGCCCCGCGCGCCCCCGCGCCGCATACGGAAACGCCGGTTCCGGTTACGTACCCTCCGGTTTTCGTTCGTGTTTGGCCCCTAAAAGGCGATCGATTCCGGCGAGATGCGCCTTCGAACGGGAGCCGNCGAAAGGAAAACAAACGGCCTTGAATCGCGCGTCGGAACGCGGACGATAGAATTCCTACAATTTGCGTTCTCCAATTTCCATTTTTTCTAATTATTCTCCATTGACTTCCCGCGTACGATAGTCCGCGTTTTCATTATTACGCGAAACCCGAACGGCTCGTGGAATTGAATGGCGAGCTCTGCGCGTTTATTTCCGCTGGCCATACATAAAAAAAAAGAGTTAACGCAGGGGCCGCCATGTTCGTAGCGGTGTTTCGATCTTCGCTTTCCGACCGACCGCCATGAATACTTTATTTTTCATAAAAATCCGCGGACGGACGTGTGTTAAATAATTTCGTGGTGTTCGTCAACTTTTATCGGCACCGAGGACGTTCGGGCCCGAGTTCCGCGTTGGGAAGGGAAGAGACGGGCGCGGAGGCGCAAGTGCGGCGCGGAAGTTTTCTATCGGCGTCGTATTAGTGTGCCATAAGACGGGAGACGCGAGTCGATGATCGCGTGTAAGCAAGGAAAATATTCGGCGGAGTTTCCCGGCGACAAAGTTTCTTTCGCGTGGGAGGATACGCTCGACTGGTGCTGGTTCCAGCCCGCGAGAATAGACGCGCGGAAAGGAAGGGCGTGTGTGGAAGGAAGGAGCCCCGGCGAAGTCCATTGGACCGACGGCGGACGGGCGAGGGGGGACGAAAGTTTACAAGGAAGATGGAACTATTTCTTCGCGGAAGGGACGGATGGAGTCGGCATACTTCGACGGGTGAAACGCCATACATAAAATTCCGAAGTTCCGGCACGTAGTTTCGCGCCGCAAGACGCACTTCCGCAATCGTGTAACTTGTTACGCCGCCGAGGCCCCGCGCCCCCGCGCCGCATACGGAAACGCCGGTTCCGGTTACGTACCCTCCGGTTTTCGTTCGCGTTTGGCCCCTAAAAGGCGATCGATCGGCGTCCCGACGATTCCGGCGAGATGCGCCTTCGAACGGGAGCCGACGTACGCGCCGGGAGGATCAGGTGCGGGTCTTACACCTACGGCAAAAATAACGAGACGCAGCGAGGAGACGTCTGCTCCTGCCGCGTCATCGGCCGAATATCACGCGAGTTGCGAGAGACGGTTTCGTGAAAATTCCGGGGACGAGTAACCCTCCAGGGACGGGTAGCGCGAGCGAGCGAGGACTTTATCAAAATTGAAACGCGCCGCGCGACACCTTTGTTGGGGAAACTTCGGGCCGGGTATCCGTCGCGTCCGGAAACCGGAGCGACGAACAGGAGGAGCGATACGCTCGAGTTCCACGGGGAACTTCTTGCCGACTTCTTCCGTAACGAAAGAATCCACGTATGCCCTCTCTCTCTCTCTCCCCGCACTAGCGCATAGTTCGCCGCCCGTCTAATTCTCGAATCGGGTACGGTTTATTAACGGCGAATTTAACCGATCTTCAAGGAAGCGGATACGAGGAGGAGAGCGCGAGTAACCAACCGGTGGCGGCGGCGGCGCGGCACACGGTCGCGCGGTAATTAGATGAACCGATGCGAAACTCCGGAGCTATCTGTAATTTTCATCCAACGCTACTAATCAGATTAGCAAATTATTCAAGACTAAATCGGTTAACTCTGCGGAGGCGTAAGACGGAGCTAAATCTGACGACGGAGCAGCTTATGACTATCCCGTGGTCCCTTTATCTCGCCCACTTATCTCGCCGATTGCCAATCCGTTTGGCCGATCGCCAAAGAACGTCAACTCTCTCTCTATCCGAGGACGTTCCCGTTTCCCGCAATAATAAGAACAACCCAAAATGGATTTCCACCGAGCCGATGAGAAACGTCGCCCAAAATTATTCAGTAGTTACTCACTCCGTTGTAAAATTGGAAATACACTCTGACACGTTTCGTCGCGTCGTAAAATCATACCTAACACGTTTTCACGGAAATCATTGAATAAATTATTGTACATGATCGAAGTATTAGAAAACTGCTATACGCTTCTTACCGATTCCCTCTGTACATCTGATCGAGGGACGATCCGTCGTAAAAATTCGGAGTGTCTCTGTCATTGTCGATCTCGGGTTAAAACTAATTAGCAAAGGAACAGGGTATTTTGACGGGAAAGTTTGCTTTAGTCGACGCAGAAATCGATACTCGACGCGGTGCGACGGGCGGCGCGGCGACGCGTCGCGGCCCGATAAATCGAATCACCGGTACGCGTACGGATTTCAGTTGACGTCCAATTGCGCGTCTAATTATTAATCGCGGCAGCGCAATTATGTCGAGTGTACAAGCGTGATCCGTGCGCGCACGGCACGGCACGGCACGGCACGGGTCTCGCGTTACGTGTGTACGACGCGGCCGGGCCAGGGAAACTCTGTTTGGTTCCACAGCCACGTTGTTTCGCCAAGTTAGCTCTCGTCGCTCTGTCTCTCCCATCGCCGGTGTCCGCTCTCTTTTCGCTCCCCGAGTAAATATATGCCCGCGTTTGTCGGCCGCGCGGATATATTTAAGCGCGAACACACGCGCCGCGGACGCGACCGCGTCCCCGAATAATGCGGCCCTCTCCCGCGACTCTGTTTACGTTCGATGCGTGTGGTCCAGTAGTACAGCCGTGGCGCGGGCCCGACCGAACCCGAAAAACGACCGAAAGATATCCGGAGCGAGGAAACGGCGGCGCTCGGTAGCTATTTCTCTTCCGTCTCTTGTGTACCCTTTCGCCGCGTCGGACAAAGGGTCGCGAACGAATCGGGTCTCGTCGTTAGCCGGGGTTTCGACGAGTCATTCGAAACCATAATAGCGCGCGGTGGATCGTGTTTCCCCGCTCGTCGACGCGGTAGTACTCCGTCTTTGGCCAAAGATGAACGCGCACTACTTTATTTTATCGCGTTCCCAAAGGAACATTGTTCGCGGAGAACGAATTCCAGCTGGATGCTGAATCGAAACAGTAGAGCGTTTAGCGTCTGGCGTCGGAGAAGCTCTTCTAATATAGCGACTTGCGAACTTCAAGGGACGTCACTGTTGCAGATAAGCGAGAGAAGCGCGGTGCCGCGCGTTCCACGACGGTATAGAACGGACGATGTTAAGGGATCGTGAGTGTCGATTATTAAACAAGAGGATTTCGGTCGAGAGACGTCGGTGTAAGAGCTTTAGCCCCGGCGAGGCGCTTTACCCCTTTCACGGACGTTCGTTTGAGCCGTCGGCGGCTGCATAATTTCGCGCATTAACTCGTAAAGGACGGCAAACAACGGGTCAGGACGGATCTTTGAGATACCTACGCGATTTGATAACAAACGAGAGCTTCGTAACCCACGGAACCGGGAGACCCCGAAGAACTCTCCGTTCAAACGTCGCGTTCGGTCGTACACAAACCTCTTTTTTTTATGCCGCTAAAATATTTAAAAAACTCGACTGAGCGTTCGCCTGGTCTCGCAATTGGAAATGCAATTTTGATGGAGTACACACGGTCGTAAGACGTCGCGGCGGCGAGGAAGATGGGAGGCGACGCATCGCCGGCGTCGGTCGGTTCGCGCCGAGAGGAACGCTTCCACGAGCGGAACGGAACGGCCCTCGGTTTAGTGGCGGTACACGGGCAGAGATAGGGGTATGAAGGAAGGGAGGTCGCCAGGAGGCCATTAGGTAAAGTAGGTTTTGACTTATGCCGTCGCGCTAGACGGCCGATATATCTCTATAAACTGCTGCATAAAATATAAGAGCGTGCCTCGGTACGCGTACACAGCCGCGCGCGCGAGCAACGTATCTCCGTGGCCGTAACCGTCGACTTATGGGACCGGCTCCATCGGAAGGAGGTGCGCGCTTCCTGTTTCGACGGCGCATCCTCGCCAGAGCTAACCGATTACCCTCGAGGGCCTCTCGACTCCCCCTGTCCGAGGAGCTCGACGTAAGAGAGGACCTTACGACGCGGCTCACGCGTGGATTTGTCCCTCGCTCCGCGTCGTTTAAGAGTCCGTCCTGCCACCCCCGCCGTCTCCGAACGATCGTTTTCTCGCCCCGGGAACGACGCTCTCGGCGAACGATTAGAATCATATCGCACGGAAGCGATATCAGTCGATTCCAGGGGCCGTTGACACGGAATTATTCTCGGTGCGACGCCGCCGTTCTCTGTCTTCTCGTTGTTAATGAATCTTGCCGCGGCACGGAGTTTGTACCGATGTGTAATCCTTTTGGTAACTGTACAAAGAGTAGCAGGAGTCGGGGGGAGAGAGGCGAGTGCGCTTTATCACCGATTCCGCCGGTGTCTGTATTATATCGCGCCGGGCGAATTTAATTGCGAGAGATATTATTGCCGGCGTACAAAGGGTGGACCTGTGCCGAGATTCCGCGGAGATCTTACGTTATAAATCATTGGATCGGGGCCAGGCCGTACCCCCTCCCCCTCTTTCGACCTACTATCGTTTTTCGTTCCCCGATTTTAATTACAAGACTCCGCGACGAGCAAAACAGTCTGGCAAGTCGATCGTTACGATATCCCGTACGCGGATACGACGGCGGAACCTCGGTTCCGCGGGAAATCAAACGCGATTCCAGCCAAGATGTTCGCCGCTTCTGCTCCAGGCATTTCACCAATTAACTGTTAATCTAGCGTGAGCGCGACGACGGGGAGAAGGTGGGAACCGAGTTACTTTGTCGCTTCCTCTCCCGCTACCAACTTCTTGCCGAGTCGAACGGAATTGTAGCTAATTAATCCTGGATGCGAGGCTGCCTCGATCGAGCCGAACGTTCGACGTACGCGCGTCCGCCGAACGGAGATTCGACGGGCTTTTCGTCTCGTTCGACGCGCAGCTCGCGACGGCCGGTTTGCGGCGACGAGATCGATGGACGAAGGGCGAGGGCGGAAAACGTTCTCGGTCCTCTATAAAGTCTTCTCGACTCGGCCATCGCTAATTTCGATCGACGTGCAGGTCCCGGCGGGGAGCTCTATGCGTAAACACGCTCGCAGCTTCGGCGTGCACGTACCTCGTTCCGGCTCATTAGCGCGCGCGCGCGCGCGCGTACACGCGTGAAGGATTTACACGCGTCGCGACGCGCTCGAACGGGGCCGGGAACCCGACGGTTCCATCTCTATTTCGAACGGACGCCGACGACGCGACAGCGTCACGTACTCGTTCGACGCGCGGACGACGTACAGCAGTACTTTTACAATGGGCGATCGGCCGACCGGGTCGCCGTTCGTTAAGGGCGGTCGGCCAGCACCGCTAAGTGGTGATCCTTTATTAAAGGCGGTGTATTAATATTTGGGGAACAATGGGAACGGTATGAAAACCCGATTCGAGCCGGCGTGCAACGGTAACGACGTTTCCATTATGATTTACCACAATCGAGTGTAACTGTTTAGCGGGGAAGGAGAGCCGGGACGGGCCGTTATACGCGCCGCGGAATAGTTCAATTAGCGTTCAAATATTTACTCCAATTGTGGCCGGGTATCGCGACGTTATAGGTACTACACAACGCGGCGCGGCACCACCGACCGGGCCGAGGTTATATGAAGCGGGGCTGCAATCATTTGCGCCGATTACAGAAATTTGGCTCGGGATACGACCGATCAAATTCGCAGACGTCTCGTATTATGCGATCGATGGTAACCTCGCTTAATGGTTCAACGTACCGAGCCGTGTTGCCCATCGAGGGCCCAGAGCCCTGTGCTCCTCCTGCTCGCTGTTTCGCCAAACAGACACTGGGAACACGACGATAAATTAATTCGTTCGCCGACGTCCGTCGAATAACGTTTCCCGGGCTCCGATTTCCGAACGGTGCCGTTCGATGTTTTTAAACGATCCCCCGGTTTACGCTCGGCCCGACGAGATCCCGGGGCGAATTTCGACCAGCGCTTAAAACCAGGTTGACAAGCTGACCGGCGCCAAGGTATCGGCACCGACGCAACGATTCATAATNGCGCTTAAAACCAGGTTGACAAACTGACCGGCGCCGAGGTATCGGCACCGACGCAACGATTCATAATAAGCACGCGGTGAAATGCGGTGTCGGCGAGAGATAACGCGAGAGAGCGTTGCCCTCCTTGTTCTTCNCACCGACGCAACGATTCATAATAAGCACGCGGTGAAACGCGGTGTCGGCGAGAGATAACGCGAGAGAGCGTTGCCCTCCTTGTTCTTCGGGAAGGAGCGAGATCAAAGCGAGGACGGTGTAACGGAGCGCGTGCATACTTTTTTATTTGAACGCAGCCCGCGTACAAAGCACTTTTCGGCAGGTTCCATTGGCCTCGGTGCCGGTTCCGTTCCGTACGACTCTTAGAACCGCTCTCCCGTTCTTATTATACCTCGAAGCCGGTTCGTACCCTTCCCTCGGACCTCGGTCCCTCGCTCTTCAAGCCGAGCTCATTCATTACCGCTCTTCTTATTTTCGACAGCGGAACCCGCTGCCTCCCCGTCCGCGTCCGTCCGTCCGTCCGTCCATCTCGTCTGGCCATCCCTTCCTTTCTCTCTGGATAACCAGAAGGTTTCCTCTTCAAATGCTGCTCACTTTTCACTCGACATACAAACCCTCCCTCCGGCCCTGCCTCCTTCCTTCTTTGCTCTTTCAACTGTTCCGTCCGTTTTCGCTCCGTTACCGCTCCCTCCCCCGTCGCCGCCTCTCGCCTCCTTGGAGCTCTCTCGCTCGCTTACTTTCTCCTCCTGGAGGCATCCAGTTTCTTCCCTGGCGGCCTCCTTCTTCTCCTTTTCGGCGCCGAGCTTCTGTGCCCGGCTCGTCTTCGGTCCACACGGCTCGCTGGGAATCCTCCTCCGACAACCGCCCNCCGCCGCCGCCACTCGCCTCCTTGGAGCTCTCTCGCTCGCTTACTTTCTCCTTCTGGAGGCATCCAGTTTCTTCCCTGGCGGCCTCCTTCTTCTCCTTTTCGGCGCCGAGCTTCTGTGCCCGGCTTCGTCTTCGGTCCACACGGCTCGCTGGGAATCCTCCTCCGACAACCGCCCAATCTCCATTAGTATAATTGCCAGAGAACTACCCGCATCCGAAAGATGCGGGTTACGAATGGTTCTCGAGGATGTTTCCGGCTCCGTTGCTTCCAGCCGGAGCTACTTATTTAGATGCCTCGATCTCGAGCGATCTCGTATTTATTGGCAGCCGTATTCTTTTCCCCCGTTCCCCGTCGCCGAGCGGCTCCGGGACCTCCTCGTCCCCGTCTCGTACCGGATAAAACCGGGNCAATCTCCATTAGTATAATTGCCAGAGAACTACCCGCATCCGAAAGATGCGGGTTACGAATGGTTCTCGAGGATGTTTCCGGCTCCGTTGCTTCCAGCCGGAGCTACTTATTTAGATGCCTCGATCTCGAGCGATCTCGTATTTATTGGCAGCCGTATTCTTTTCCACCGTTCCCCGCCGCCGAGCAGCTCCGGGACCTCCTCGTCCCCGTCTCGTACCGGATAAAACCGGGCCCCCCCCGTTCCGAGTCGCGCGATTTAAGACGGGGACGTGTTTCGATTTTACGCCGGCGCCGCTAAAAGCTTTACGTTCGCTGCGTGCGCCCTGACTAATTTGTCGCGCAGTCGTCCTCCGAGGAATGGACGCCTCGTTGAATATTAATCGATGGTCGGACGGTATCGGCCGAGAGAGAACGTTACGTTTCAGAAGTCGTTGACTCGTACCACTGGCTCGTTCGGTTCCCGCGGAACGAGAGGGTCGTCGTCGCTCGGCTGGGCGTAATGAACGGCACGACGACGACGTAACGACGTTTCGACGTCGACGGGGGCCCTCCTCCTCTCCCCCCGGTCAGTTTCGAGGAGGCGGACGCGGTTTTTCGAAGCAGAATTTCGTACGCCGGGCAAATGATCTCTGCGGAGGATAAGCTCTCGCGTCCGATGCGTCTGAAAAGGAGAGTCTGCCGGCGGAAAGAAGTGGACGTGGATGAAAGGGCGAACAAAGTGGACGCGAGGAGACGCGAGCCGCCCGACCCGGGGAGAAGAGTTTTCGGCGGAAGGGTATCCGGTTCTGCCGACCGCCAACTACCACCGAGTAGTACAGACACGGAACTTTCACAATATTCTCCCGGCCTGTTAGTCCCCCCGACCACCCCCCTCCCCACACCCTCTCCGGTTCGATAAAAGTTGCAGGAATTTATCGCGTGGCCATTTCCAACGGTATTGTAGGAAGCCACGGGGCTCGGGCCATTGTGCGACCGCCGTGTAGCATTCAGTACCGCGGACTGCGACCCGGAGCCCCACACCCGCGCCCACACACTTCGCCTGAATGCCCATTCAACTCGTCCGTCTGTGTTTTCCTACCCCCGCGTCCGCACGGGCCACTGTGTCCCGTTCGGCCGCCGCGTCCGCCTACGTTTCCTTTTCCTTCGCCGCCCCGGCAGGCGAGAGAGCACGAGTTTTCATCCCTCCGCGAGAGACGTGAGAATCGGCTTCTTCCGTGCCGTCTCACCATCGATCGGACCTCTCTCCTTTCTCTTTAGCCAGAAATACGTTTCCGGTGGGAAGGACGAAAACGAATAACGGATATCTGGCCCGTTTGTAAGAATAATCGCAAAGGCCGTCGGACGCGTCGCGTCGAACGAAACACAAACGTTATCAGAGCGGCGCGCTTCCCCCTTTTGGCGGGTCGGGGAAAAAGGGACGGCTGAAAGACGACGCGAAAAGGAAAGAAAGGAAGGGCGTGGGGTAGAAGAGCCAATTAGAGGTCATAGACTTCTCCAATTAACGTCGCGAGAAGCGACCGTCCAAACTCGGAATCCCTTCCCTCGCTCTCCTCCTCTCCGCGTTTTTCCCTTCTGGATTATAATTAGCCAATTTATAGCGGCTGAGATTCTCGCGCGGGATCCGACGACCGCCGATGGTCCGGATCTAGATTAAGAGTCGAGTCAGGAAAACCGTGGGATCGTGTGTGAGAAACGATCGCCGCGGTCCCGAGCTCCCGCTTCTTCTCCGTCTTTGATTCCCGTATAAATCGACTCACCCCCGTTTCCTAATTTTCGAGTCCGAGGCGTCGGTGTGATTAATTCCGATTTCGACGACGGAGAAAGAAGTCTTTTTGACGAGGGGAAACGGTGGCCCGGAAAATCGGAGAAGATTATCCGTCATCTTGGTCGATGAGTTAATGTGTTTTATTCGTTCCCGTGCGGCGGTCTGTTTCGTCGGCTTTCAGTTTTCCATCAGACTCGGCAATTTTCGAGCGACGGGAGGAGAGGAATCGGGGTCGTCGGGAGGCGAAGATGGGATTTCTCCGATTCGATCACGGGGCGAGTCGCTCGCGGAGAACCGCGACGAGACTCACGGGTCGGCGGCTAACGAGACCGGTGGAAAAGTTATTTTTTGTTTCGAAAATCCGTGCCCGGAGCGGCGGCGCCGCCGCGGCGAGAGATCGGCAGAAGTTCTCCGGGGCCGAGAGCGAACAGGAGGAAGAACAGAGAGAGAAACAAAGAGGCACTTTGGCATACTTCCTCGGTTATTCGAAACTAATCTTTCCTTTCCTCGTCTCTCGAACCATCCCCCTACTTTCCATCTTTTCGATTTTGTCGAGGCTCTTGAACCCGTCCGACGTGCCGTTCCGAGTTTTTCCGGGTCAAGCGCATTTGCTCGGGCCGCATTACATTTCCAAGTGGCAATATCTTTGTATCGATCTCTCTCTTTCTCCGCCGCCCTCGTCTCTTCCGCCTCACGTATCCCCACGGTTTTCTTTGCATACGCGACGGGGAGGGAAACACGCCGCCCGAAAAATACTGGTTAAAGGGAACCCGAAGTGACGGGGGCCACGAAAAAATGGAATACTCCGTTCGATTCGACGAGTAGTATACCGTCGCGGACGTTCCTCCTCTCGTCATTCGAGACAAATGGTTTTATGGCACGCGGAGCGCCGCCGTTCGACGGGGGGAGAGAGAATCGCGGTCGTAAACGATCATGCAAAATAGCAGGAACGTATTCACCGACGATTTTGTCGCGGAGATTCCCGGGGAACCGGTCGCTAAAACCCGTGTCGGGCAACACAACTATTTATTACTTCTCCCCTCTGCATATAAACATGAAGAAACCCCGATGCGATGCGCGTATGCGCCGCAACTGCCGCCGCCACCGCTCCTTCGCCGAGCATTCCCCGGATTTGCCCGGCGAATCCGTGGGATCTTTGCCCGACTACATTGGATTTGCGAATAAAACGCGATTCCGCGCGCGCGTTTCGAATAATTCCGACACCCATCTAACGTATTTCAATCGCGAAACGATCCGTCCGGGGCGCGGTTCGCGGAGAGGAGGTCGTAAAAATTCAATGGATCTTTTCCCTGCCGGCCCCGATGGGCTCCCGAGGGGTCGGAAGACTTTGATTTCCACCGGATGACCGACCAATAGCCACCCCCGTGTCGCTCCGAAACGATAACTAATACGGCTGAGCCAGCACCCACGGCTCGAGTATATACTTTGATGGCTCGCCGAGGCTTCCATCGGTCATATCAAGTGGACCCCACTATTCCACCCCCGTTTGACCCTGCCCCGGTTCCGTCCCTTATATCCAGCAGCCGGTGCCGCGCGGACCACCACCCGGCCCCTAAATCCCCCGACGGAACGGAAACTCGAGGAGCGAGCGAACGCCTCGCACGGAGACGGACGAACAAAAGGGCCTTTGAATCCGCGCAGTCGAGAGCAGCCCGTGTCGAAGGACGCAACTGCGTTGTCACGGCAAGTTTCCGCGCGCCGCTGGAATTCCAGCTGAAGATCCGCGCGCTCGTTAGACGTTTCAGGCGTCGGGACGTCGTCGTCTCTCGGTTCGATTATCTCGCCGTACAACGGCACTCGCGCGGGAGCAGAGTCGGTTCTGTTTTTAACTGAAACTCATATATCCCGTTCGCGTGGCAGAATCCTCTGTACCTGCGAAACTGATTTAAACGCCCGGAGCAAAGGTTCGGATCAACGGATGCGTGTAATTTAGCTTTTCCAATTTTCGTATCGACTTTCTCTAAAGAATCGCGCGGCACNAGAGCAGAGTCAGTTCTGTTTTTAACTGAAACTCATATATCCCGTTCGCGTGGCTGAATCCTCTGTACCTGCGAAACTGATTTAAACGCCCGGAGCAAAGGTTCGGATCAACGGATGCGTGTAATTTAGCTTTTCCAATTTTCGTATCGACTTTCTCTAAAGAATCGCGCGGCAGAAAGAGAGAGAGAGAGAGAGAGAGAGAGAGAGCGAGGGGGAGGAGACGTCGTTACAGCCGTGAAATTAAAGCTACCTCTTGNCAGAGAGAGAGAGAGAGCGCGCGAGGGGGAGGAGACGTCGTTACAGCCGTGAAATTAAAGCTACCTCTTGGATAACGCGACAAGTCTGAGAACCGTAACGAGCCACTTCAGTCCCGGCGACCGAGCTTCCCGCTGACAGCTTATCGGACCCACCGACCAGATACAGAGATCCGTGTCGCGTTCCCCGGCTATTTTTTTTGTCGACGCGGTTCTTTCCGCCGTGTTTCGTCCTCGATCGAGTCTCTCGCACGTCCGCGGGGGCTCGTGTCCTTCGGGTCTCCGCCGAGTTCTCGGTATNTAGAGATCCGTGTCGCGTTCCTCGGCTATTTTTTTTGTCGACGCGGTTCTTTCCGCGTGTTTCGTCCTCGATCGAGTCTCTCGCACGTCCGCGGGGGCTCGTGTCCTTCGGGTCTCCGCCGAGTTCTCGGTATTTTCCACGGTTTCCGCCTCTTTCATCGTTCGACCATTATTCTAATGAAAATATGATGAGCGTCATTTCACTGACTGATAGCCGTTATTACCGCGTAACGTCCGCCGGCTGTGCACCCGTTTCCGACGCGCCGCTTTTACCTTTGATTTAAATTGCGAACGTTTTCCGTGGCCCCCGCCGGAGTTCTCGTTCCTCCCTTCCTCGGCCTCCGCCGCCGCCGCCGCCTCTCCTCGCTATCCCGCCCTCCGCCTTTCATTTCCTGCGATTTTCAGTCGTCGGAGCGTAATCACGTTTGCACAGCTACGCGTACCTACCGACGCCGGTGCTCAGGATCTGGCCCGACGTTTCCGTGGAACGGCCGCAACGTCGAAACCGGAGAACCGGCGGGGAACAACGAAAACACCGGCCTCTCCCCCGCTCGCCGACACGAGCCGGGCAAAAAGATCCTTTGGCTCCTCGGCTCTGGCCGGGGCGTTCGTCTCTCGACGCGGCAACTTTTATCTCTGTTCGGAAACATCGGAACACGGTTTACTTCGAGCTTCTTCTTCGTCGAGTAGCGTCGCGGCGGCGGCGGCGTCCGGTTACGGCTTTTAAACGCGCGCGAAACCAGAAAAATTGGCAAAAGGAACGAGCCGCGGCGAGCAACGCTTTTGAAAAGTTCTCTCCTCTTTTTTCCTCGACCAAGTCGTCGCCGTGACTCGAAAGGGTCGAGGCGAACAATTCTATGTTCTTCGACGAGTCCCTCGGGAGGGAAAAAGGTTCCCGTCTGGCTTCCCGTAAGAGAATAAGACCGACGCGATAGAAAGGGTCACCGACCACCGTTTCCATTTGTACAAACTTCCCGTCTACTCAATGCGATATATCTCTTTGCGCGGACGTACCACGCGCGGCATTGAAAAAGCAGACCTTGAAACATTTTTCGAGAGGTCTTTAATCGGATATCGTAAAACGGTGCAGCGGGTATCCGATTAAAAAGTATCGTAGAAGAATAACGGGGATCCCGAATAAAATTCACCTTTTTCCCCCACGGCGAACCGGAATTATCCTTCTTCAATATTTGCACAATTATCAGAAATTCCGGGTTACTTTATTCGGTGCCGCGTCGCGTTCCCGCCGTTCCCCGAACGGAACGCGGAAGGATCGCGGCGGGGCAGAAGGCGTCCGCAAATTAATAAATAGTNGTATCCGATTAAAAAGTATCGTAGAAGAATAACGGGGATCCCGAATAAAATTCACTTTTTCCCCCACGGCGAACCGGAATTATCCTCCTTCAATATTTGCACAATTATCAGAAATTCCGGGTTACTTTATTCGGTGCCGCGTCGCGTTTCCGCCGTTCCCCGAACGGAACCGCGGAAGGATCGCGGCGGGGCAGAAGGCGTCCGCAAATTAATAAATAGTAATTAGTATGCGGGGTCGTTATTTGCGCGCGGCTATCCGGGTTTATTCGTCCGAGGAGAGGGAAAAGTTCCTTAACGAGTATCTACAATGGTATCCTCTCGTTTCTTTTTTTTTTCGCCAGCGAAGGAAAGGGGAAGGGAAGGCTCGAGTGTACCGTTGCTCGTAATTGTGGTGGAGAAGAAACAATTTCGACCCTTAGCCTCTGGCTGCGAGGACGGGGGCGAGGGTCGGGCTCGCAGACGCCGCCAGGGAAGAGAGGAAAGAAATCGGTCGATGGGCACTTCCGCGGGGTCGAAACGGCGATTCGACGGGGAACGAGGCTCGCGAAAAGTCGGTACAAGAAATGGAAAAAGGAAACGGGCGCCGGTCCTTCTTCCTTGACGAATTTCTCGACTCTCCGTCCCTCTANTACTTCCGCGGGGTCGAAACGGCGATTCGACGTGGAACGAGGCTCGCGAAAAGTCGGTACAAGAAATGGAAAAAGGAAACTGGGCGCCGGTCCTTCTTCCTTGACGAATTTCTCGACTCTCCGTCCCTCTAAAGAAATTAGTATTCGTTCTTTTCGGTCCGCGTGATTCAATCTACGAGCTAAATCGAGTTGGCGAGCATGACGAACCACGTGCCCGGCGAATTAGTCCCACTCGAATCCTCCGTGGCTCTCTTCTTTTTGCCTCGTCTGCCGCAATCTCGCGGCGCGCTCGCGCCCCCCTCGTTCACCCGCCGACCCCTTTCTCGCCCTCGTTCCGGTCGTCGTTTTTAATGGAATTGTCTCGGGGAAGTCCTCGCACGAGAGTCGCCCTCGATGTTTTTAAATCGCTTATTATCGGACGCGTTTTACAAATATCCCCGTGATACCGCGCGCGCGCGCGCGGCTATCGCCCGGTTTTTCAAACTCCTCCCTCGCTTTCACGTTCCCACGGAAAAATCATTCACCGCTCCCTGGCCCTTTCGATACCGGCCAAACAACACGGCTCGCAAGGTTTTTTATCCCGGGGGGAGAACTCGAACCCGGTATTGATATGGAACGGAATAGATCTTTCAGACCACGCGTCGATACCTTTCAATCGAGATTGAAAGGTTTTCCCTGAAATTCCGCGTTCGATTCACGGGGGCCGCGTCCGTGATAACTGGTCGGCAAACGTTCCACGAAAAAGTCCATCTGTACACGGAGAACGATCCGATTTAATTAATTTCGAAATTACCGACGCCGAGAGAGGGACTCGTCACTCGCGGCATGGCATCGCGACGCCGTTCCCGTCCGTTCGTGACCTCTCCGCGAATCGATGCGCCTCCTCTGTTTGCCGTTTCCACCGACTCTGTATGCGCCGAAACGAAACGCCCTAAAATTAGAAACGCGCCACCAATAGCAATGCCGAAAGCTCATTAATTTATATCGGACGCGAGGCCGGTATCATATTTCCGTCCGGGCGCAGCGGCAAAAATGAACACGCGCCGCGCGAACGAGCCGAATCCAAATGTCCATCGATTACACGGGGCCCGCGTAAACGTTCTCCATCGGCGAGAATCATCCGAGGTCGACCGCGACTCCTCGGTACTTAATTCCCGGGGAACCGGATTTTCCGCTCGATCGAAGCCGCTTTTCACGCACGAGAATGCACGGGGGCCACACGCTCGTTTATTTCTTTTTACCGCCTCCCTTCGGAGAGAGAGACTCTTTCTCTTTCTCTCTACGTATATCGTCGAGGGAATTTCATATTTATCTCGGTCTGTCGNCCACGGGGGCCACCGCTCGTTTATTTCTTTTTACCGCCTCCCTTCGGAGAGAGAGACTCTTTCTCTCTCTCTCTCTCTCTCTCTACGTATATCGTCGAGGGAATTTCATATTTATCTCGGTCTGTCGATGGCGGGGTCGCGTTCGGACTCGGAACAGGCGCGCTCGCAAAGAGAAGGAAGAAGAGCCCCCGGATGAAAGGCGAGACGCGCACGAAAGGAGAGGCGAAACGGGGAGAAGACGTTTGCCTTTGTCTCGGGATTTCCTTCGAGAAGACGCGAGACCCGTCAGTCTTTGCCGCGAGAGATTAGAACGGCAAGAACCGGGAGATACGCTTCCTTCCGTCTGCCAAGCGGTGCCGGAGGAGACGAATTGCCTCTTCCGGAAACAAAGTTTCCTTTTACCGATTTCTCTTCCCCCCCGCACGTTACCTTTTGGCTGGCTTCCCCGCGACCTGCCGCTTTTATCATCCTAATTCCCTCGTAAGCTCACCGTTTATTTCGATTCCCGGCGCGAGCTCGATGAGCCGAAACTTTGCGCGATCGGTTCAACGCCGCTTATACGTGCTTCTTCAGGCGCCGCGCGCGCGGGAATAACCGGACCAGACGCGACTAAGCGAGCGGGGGAGTAAAGAAAAAAAAGCGGCGAACGGGAGCGCGAAGGGAGCGCGACGGCCCATTAGAATTCCGCGCGGCGAAGGCTCTTAGCCGAGTCACGGTTCGAAGGCACTTTAATCTTCGACGACTTAACCTGGCGTTTAAGGACTCTTTCGAAACGCGAGGCGAACACGGGAATCCGGGAAAAGGCAGTCGGTGACCATTTAATATTCAAGGGAACCCAGACTCTGTTCCCCGCCGCCGCCGCCTCCGCGAACGAGACCTCGGCTGGAGAAACGCCGGAATTAAAGCTCCGCTTTATGCATTCGCCGGATCGTCCGAACCCCGACGACGTCGCGCGACCGATCTCGATAAATAAACTGTAACGAGGATCTCCCGGAACCCGGAATAATTCCGCACGGCGGTGCAAAAGCCCGAAAGGGACCCCGAGAGGTATCCGACGTCGTGGCTTCCGATCGCGGGGCGCGCGCGCGCGCCAAATCCGTCGGCGAGAAACGTAGAAATGGGATATCGCCGGTTTCGAACGTGGAAAAATTTCGCAACGCGCGTCGTTAGTAGGAAAACCGTGGAGAGATCGAGGAATCCGTCGAAATGGAGCATGAAATCGTAAAACCACTCCGCGGAGGTTGCGGAAAATGGTTCGCCGTCGACGTTCGGGAGTTTGGTTAGTAGGTTGAATGGAGAAAATCGCGGCGCGCGGCCCGAATATCATCGACTTCAATAAGGGGCGCGCGCGCGCGCGCGTGCTGCGGCAGCAGCAGCAGCGGGGGTGTAGGTCTCTGAAAGGCCGAAGGGGGCCTCCTCCCGCCTCCCGCGCGAGTTTTCAGCTTCCTTTTCGTTCCTTCGTCTCCACGCCCATGGCCTCCGTATATCGGGGCGAGATCCTCCCGAGGGGACGGAGAGCGTCCATTGTTAAACGCCGCATTATTCCACGATAACCCTGAAAAGGTACCGATTTGTCCGATCCGAGACGTCCCCCTTTCGAACCGGGGCTACTACGCTTTTATCGTTTTCTATTATCGAGCCGAGCTATTGCCGTCGAAACGGCGCTTTCCACCGATGACCTTCGATTCTCCGGGGCCGCGCGATACCGACGGACGTTGAATTCTCGTCGCGTTTATCGAGCTTTACTCTCGCGGTGGCCGTCGTCCTCCGGAGATACGAATTCTTTTCGGGCGAATCGAGGAGCTACAGGTTGCTACGAATCGAAACGACACGTCGAGACGCGGGCCGTCGCTCGTTTTATCACCGTGGTCCTCGTCACGGTTTCGGGGACGACGGAATCCGTCGGAAGCTCGGCACGAGTCGAACGAGCGACGCGCGGAGCGTGCGGAAGCACAGATCGCGCACGACGGCGATACAAAAAGATGAGCGATAATCGCGTAACTTTCCAATTTGGGTGACGCCACGATCGGCGAGAAAGATGGGGTTAGGAAGGGACGACGAGGAGAGGAGGTCGTGACGGGCGACGGGTGCCCCGGGGCCGGGGAAAACTTCCGACGGCCGCGAGAAAGTTAGATTGCTGAAATAGTTGGCCTTATCTCCCTGTGTCGCGGCGACGTGGAAAAAAGGGGAGCCGCGCGGGGACGGAGGGCCCGGCGAAAATTCACGGCTAATTTATGTGCCAATTAATTAGTAATTAAGCCACCCGTTTTTCGGCCGAATTGAATTCCGCCCGTCTCCGCTCCTCTCGGTGCGGAAAAAAAACGCGGACCGCGACGTTGTCGGTAAGAGTTGAGTAGAAGTCGTTTTCGAAACGTTTTATACCGCGGAATGTTTTTCGACCGAATACCGTGGCTGCGCGGACAACGTGAAAAAAAGGAGCGTTAATCTCCCGCGGCCCTGCTTTCATCCTTTCTTTTATCCATTATCATCCCCTCCGGGATTTTCGACCCGTCTCGTTACTCGGTCTTACGAGCCGCAAGTTTCGACGAAATTACGCGGCCGGGACTCTCGGAAAAATTAACCGGAAGAATTAATATCGATCAGAGGGGCNTAAATGCTGAGAACATACAGTGGATTCAATTGGCGTCGTGCGTTCGAATTCATATTACAAAACTTTTAAGGTAATTATAGGAACAAGCGAACGCGCGCTTACATTTTTGTAAACGCGGGAGCAGCGCGGCGGCTCGGCGTTTCACNTCGCGTTAATGGACCCGAATATCTCCGCGCGGAGCGTAGAGGATTCCCGGGCAAAGATAATTTCGTCAACGAACCTGTTGTCGGGCCTTTTAAGAGGAGAGATCGAATCAGAACCGGATGAAGCAACCGGTGGAAGAGACGACGGGAAATAAAATGCCCCGCGGTGGACAAAGGAAGTCTTTTGTTCGGGAACATCGTTCGTTCGGTTCGGTTCTCCTTTTGCCGAAGGAGGAGAGTCAATATTGACCGTCCCGCGCCTTCCAGGCTGAGGTCCATTATCCGCAGGAATTTCTTTCGCCTGGTCGCGGGAAATCGAAACATTAAACGTTAATTAGGATCACGGGTCGTAAAATCGCGGCTCGATTTCCTCCCGTTCCGCGGACGGGGTAACCAGAGAACCCACGCCCCTTCCAAGGGGGGAGAAAAGGGAGGCGGGCTCGCCGAAGGTTCGTTTTTCCACGCAGTTTCGATCGGGCTCCTGCTCGGCGAAAAGTTTCTTACCCGATTTTCCGCGACGGCTGATACGAAGAAAAAGCGGGGGGAGGTGGTTGCTTTCTTCGGGAAATGTTCTCTCTCACGGAGACCGGATAAGAAATTCGATGGAGGACAAAGCCCGACGAGACGGGAACGACGCGAGGGTTCGGGCGGCTGTGGCCGAGACTCGTTAATTAAGCATTCGATCCCGGAATCCGCCGTCTTACCAACGAGTTTAACGAGTTTAAGCAGCCGAAACAAGACGCGCCTCTTCCCTTCTTTCCCGACGAACCCCCGCCGCCGCCGCGCGACGGATATTCGCTTCCGAAACGAATTTGCTCCCGTTCCGGAGAGGATTCAACCTAATGAACGTGTAGGGCCGACGTGTGATTGACTTTAACTACTTAAATAATTTCTCGCGTTTTACGGTCCGTTTGCGACAGCCACCGGGGCTCCCTGTTCGCATATTCCGTTGACTACGGCTGAAAGAATTATTTCGTGGGAAATTTCACGAGCGAGAGACACGGCGACGAACTTTCGCCCGGGCGGTAACTCCGCAGTTTCGCCGGTGGAAGAGGCAACAGGAACCGAAGATGCCACTTAGCCCTCGTGCAAATTTAATTTCCGCCTACCGCGGGCTCTCGAAATTAGGCTAATGCCACCGACGGGGGACTGTGTATGCCCTTTATGGAGACCATCGCCGGCTCCGCCGGCATTCGACAAAACTATCCCGGACGAGCGTTGCAAAATTTACTCCCGTGGAAACGTCGGAAGATATTTTGGAAGTATGACGGCTCGCCGAAGATCGACACCGGCGTCGATACCAAATTATATTTCCGATACGTCTGACCGGAAATCGTCGATCGGTGGACGTTGAACTTGCAATTCTCGTCTATTCTGTTCGTGCATACGCGATTTCCAACGAACGGGAATTATCGGCTGTTGACCGGTTGTTGCGAACGCGACTAAACGAGCGAGGAATTCTTGCGAGTACGATATAAGACCGAATTCTCGTAAAAGCCTTCTATACATATGTATGCACGGCCTCGGAATTCGTTCCCGAGTATATTAGGGGTATCGCGGGGAATTTTTCTTTCTGTCGACGACTCGCACGCCAAGTGTCCCCGCGAACAGCGGAATTAGTATTCCAACGAGGCCGGCGGCCGTTATCAGATCCCGGCTCGTCCGACCGGGCGAACCATCGATGCTATCTAGTTCGTTCGGGGAAACCTTTACCGTCGACGCCGTTTTCTCCTGTTCAAGTTTTACGATACGGTTCGCGAAAGTAACGGATGCTTAAAACGTGTGCCAAATGGCAAAGCGACGGTTCATTCTCGTCAAGATTAGAATGCGAAACCGTAGATAAAAACGAGCCCGGGCAATCTTGTTCGACGCGCATTCGTAAAACGATTAATAGGCGGAGAAAAGGGAAGTTGTAATCAATATCTCTCGATCAGATTAGACACGGTCGTAAAGAGCAGCCCGTTATTAAGCTATCTCGAACGAGGTTGAAAAAATTGATTACGATTTTTCGTGCCGCGATAATCTTATGACGAAAGTATTACTCGGGGACTGCGGGGCCGAAGTTGCCTACCGCGCAGCGAGCCGCAACGATTATCGATTGTTCCCGCTAGTTTCCCGTGTAATTTTAACCGCATTTACCGTTGTTACATTATTGCATCATTACATGCTCGGAGTAATCGCATTAGCCGAATGCGGCTTTGATACGAGTTTCGCGGCCATTTATCGTTGCGACGCGTAATAACGGAGCCGTCTAAAATATTTGAGAGCCAGGGCTCTCTCCTTTCGGCTCAAATCCGATCGGCGGGCTCAAAGAGAAGTTCGTTCGAGTTTTCAAGTAGGCGAAACTGAAAACGCGACGCCGGATTCTCGCGGAGGAGAAGAGTCAAAAAAACGGGGAACGAGTTCTTCGCGGGATCAATCGCGCGCCCCTGCCTTCAGACGGAAAGAAGAAAGAGCAAAACGCGTCGGGGGCACCGCGATTCCGTCGCTCGCGATCGGTGACCGCGGTTCTGGACGGGGGAGGGCGGAGGCGATTTCAATTTATATCGCGGATGACCGTGCACGTCGAGAAGTTGGCTTCCGCCCTTTAATTAGCGAACTTTCGGGGGCCACTCGAGGAGATCGCGATCCAACTTGAATTCTCCCCCGAAACGGCGAGACGCCGGAGCGCGGGTAAGCGGAAAATCCGGCCGCGGCCGGCGATCATCGGCGGTGGCCGATAAAAAATCGATGCTCGAGACCGGTCGCGGTCTCCTATGGTCCGTTAATTATTTTCAGAGGATTCCCTCGGCGCGCAAAAAGGAGACCGTGGCGAGAGAGAGAGAGGGGCGGAGACGCGGAGGGCGAGGGCCGGACAGAGGAAACGGCGAAGGAATTTGCCCTCGGGCTGTGGCGGTCCTCCGGATATCGCGTATTATCGCACCTGTGGGAAAACGATCACCTGGCCCGGAATCAACTTTATAACAAATAAATTGAAATCGAGCCGCCGCGAATTTCCAGAGACTCGGCCGAATATCATCGGGTGATTTACGAGGTGGCGCGGGATGGCACCGCGGCATTGACACCGAAAACAGTCGGGGCAATCGACGCTTGGAAAAAGGATTAAAAAAAAAAAAGGAGAGAGAAACAGAAAATCCCGATGAATTTCGAGAGAGTCGAATCGCGACGGGCCACGCGAGCCGAGAGCCGGGCTAAACGGATGATTGCGACGAAAGAGAGATGAAAATTGGGAAAGGGGCGGTCGGTTCGAAACGAGTCTCGCGCTACGTGGACCCGGGTTCCTTTTCTCTCTTCGCTCCCCGCTCGCGCGCGCGGCGGCCCCGTCCCTCCCGTGGGAAGAATACGAGAAATTGCGNCAAATCGACAGCGAGATTTATTGAATCTCTCGCGCAAAAATTGCAATTTACTCTCTTAGAATCGAGAAGTCCATTACTTCGTCCCCGTTCCACTTGTTACTATACTATTACTCTTTCTCTCCGCGATAAAATTACGATTTGCGAAAAGNCTAGTTTCCCGTGTAATTTTAACCGCATTTACCGTTGTTACATTATTGCATCATTACATGCTCGGAGTAATCGCATTAGCCGAATGCGGCTTTGATACGAGTTTCGCGGCCATTTATCGTTGCGACGCGTAATAACGGAGCCGTCTAAAATATTTGAGAGCCAGGGCTCTCTCCTTTCGGCTCAAATCCGATCGGCGGGCTCAAAGAGAAGTTCGTTCGAGTTTTCAAGTAGGCGAAACTGAAAACGCGACGCCGGATTCTCGCGGAGGAGAAGAGTCAAAAAAACGGGGAACGAGTTCTTCGCGGGATCAATCGCGCGCCCCTGCCTTCAGACGGAAAGAAGAAAGAGCAAAACGCGTCGGGGGCACCGCGATTCCGTCGCTCGCGATCGGTGACCGCGGTTCTGGACGGGGGAGGGCGGAGGCGATTTCAATTTATATCGCGGATGACCGTGCACGTCGAGAAGTTGGCTTCCGCCCTTTAATTAGCGAACTTTCGGGGGCCACTCGAGGAGATCGCGATCCAACTTGAATTCTCCCCCGAAACGGCGAGACGCCGGAGCGCGGGTAAGCGGAAAATCCGGCCGCGGCCGGCGATCATCGGCGGTGGCCGATAAAAAATCGATGCTCGAGACCGGTCGCGGTCTCCTATGGTCCGTTAATTATTTTCAGAGGATTCCCTCGGCGCGCAAAAAGGAGACCGTGGCGAGAGAGAGAGAGGGGCGGAGACGCGGAGGGCGAGGGCCGGACAGAGGAAACGGCGAAGGAATTTGCCCTCGGGCTGTGGCGGTCCTCCGGATATCGCGTATTATCGCACCTGTGGGAAAACGATCACCTGGCCCGGAATCAACTTTATAACAAATAAATTGAAATCGAGCCGCCGCGAATTTCCAGAGACTCGGCCGAATATCATCGGGTGATTTACGAGGTGGCGCGGGATGGCACCGCGGCATTGACACCGAAAACAGTCGGGGCAATCGACGCTTGGAAAAAGGATTAAAAAAAAAAAAGGAGAGAGAAACAGAAAATCCCGATGAATTTCGAGAGAGTCGAATCGCGACGGGCCACGCGAGCCGAGAGCCGGGCTAAACGGATGATTGCGACGAAAGAGAGATGAAAATTGGGAAAGGGGCGGTCGGTTCGAAACGAGTCTCGCGCTACGTGGACCCGGGTTCCTTTTCTCTCTTCGCTCCCCGCTCGCGCGCGCGGCGGCCCCGTCCCTCCCGTGGGAAGAATACGAGAAATTGCGAGCAAAAATATCCGCGAGGCGAAGTTGGAATCGAATTAAAAAGCTGGCCAAGCCAATTAAGGCGTTTCGCGAAAGTTTAAGAGATTCTTCCCGGAAAAGGGTAAGCTTTCCAGGTGTGCGGCGGCACCCGTTTTTTCTTTCTATTACGTCGCCTTCCGCCTGGTCGCCGAACTGGGCGCCATTAAGCTGTTCGCTCTTCCGTATAAATAGAAAAAGAAAAAGGGGAGAGACCGGAGAGCCAAACTACGAGAAGGGAAGAAAAGCTTTCCTACAATTTCAACGAAATTTAGCTCGTTATCTGGCCGCATCGCCTCGTCTCGCGCGCGGAAAAATTTTCGATCATTTTCATTCCCCCTCGTCTCGGTGGTGCCGCGCTCCCGTTCCGTTCCCTGTCATCGGAAAAGTCTCCCGCGCTCGACGCGGTTACTCGCTGCGAAACGAGCAAATTCTCTCGCTCGGCGCCGTTGAAAACCCGCACCCGATCGCGTATGCTTCCTCGACGGCAGCTGTTCCCTCTTGCAACCTTTCGTTAAATATTAAATTTCGACTACGCCGTTTGCCCCGATAACGCTAATAGCTATCGGACGACGGAGCCGTAACGAAGGAACAACGTCGCCTAGAAATTTCTCCAACGGAGTCTTGCCGCTCGACGATCGCGATAAATTTCCGGATAACGGAAACGTCGGTTAAACACCCGCGATACATCGATCTACCGTCGATTCGTTAAAAGCTTCGATTCCTCTTTTGTTATTTATAAGTATAGCTGAAGAACCTGAAACGTTATTTCCATTTCGATCTCCACGTTTCAAATACACGACCTCGACAGTCGAGCGCGCGAGTCAGAAATTGGCCAAATATATTTTTAATGGTAGTCTAGTCACTTACCGTCGTAGACGTTGAGCTGCGCCATGGCTGACACCGCGTCGCCGACTCCGTTCTCGGCTCGACACTCGTACTGGCTGTTGTCGCGGGGCGATTTGACGGGTTCGATCCGCAGCAGGACCCCGTTGTCATAGTTCTGGACCAGGTACCGTGACTGAGACTCTGCGGGGCGAGAAATTCCAGGTGAACAAAAAAAATCCGAGCGCGTTATCTGCGTTCTCGCTGGATTAGCGGGTCCAAAAATCGGGGACAATCGGGCCGTGTGTCCCGGGGATAAAAGGGCGCACGTGCCCGTTAACCGGCGATTTTTCGCGGCGTTGCAGATTCCGCCGGCGGTTAATCGCGCGGGCGCTCTCTCTCCTCTCCCGAATAGAATCTCGGTTCCGATTCGTCGAGCCCGCGGCAGCGCGTTAACACGGGCTCGATCTCTGGCCAAATTCGATTAATACCGGCGGAGATAGAGCCACCGTGGAATGGAGTCGCGTTTCACGCGGGGGTAAGATCCTCGAGAAACCGGATATCGAGGTCCACCGAATCGAACCGACGCTAACGAACACGTCCAAACACGCGACCGACCGAGGAGCGAGGTATTCCGCTCGAGAGAAGCGACGGTCAAGATAATCGAATCTCTCTCGAGAGAATTGCGACGTCTGCTTTAGTCGGTGCCCGGATGCCGAACTCCGGCTACGACACGGGAGTCAGTTACGGTGCCTGCAACAGCCGGTGTACGGTTCCGGTCGGAGATTTCGAAAAAGAGAGGCTAAAAAGGGAGAGAAGCCGAGCAGGAGGAGGGTACCGGACCGTAACGAGATCAGGAGACCCGGCGCGGCGCGATGGGACACGGACTTCGATGCGATTTCCATCCCGGCGGCGTCCCGGGCCGCTCGCAACTTTCGCAGTGCCAGATGACAGAACGAAAAAGGGGCAGCGAAAACTTACGGGAAAGTTTCTTTCCGTTCTTCCGCCACTGGATCTGGGGCGCTGGAGAACCCTCGGCCGTGCAGTGCAAGCTCGCTATGTTGCCCGCCTTCACCGATTGCGATTGTGGCCTCACCAGGACCGTCGGCGGATCTGCGGGCACAAGATCAAGGGAAGCCTTTGATCAGCGTCTCGTCGTCCCTTCGGGCCCCTCGCCGACACCCTCCTCTCTCCGCCCGGGTTCGAGGAACCTGGCTCGGAGAGATCCTGGTACGTCGGGGCACGTTGCTCAAAGAATTTTAGTTAATACTGTAAACGACGGGATTTGGAGCTCAGGATTCGACCGTAATAAATGTGTAACGCTTAAATCGGAATAAAATAATTATAAATGGAGACAATGGATTGGATTTTTGGATTTAGACGTATGAGATTTGAAAGAATTCAGTGTTAGATCGTCTTTATCGTGATCTGAAATTTAACAAAGTCCTCGTAGATGTCGTAAAAGGAAAAGAGAGGGTCGATCCGCGAGGGAACAGACGTTCCGTTTCGCGCACGGAATCGGTTAAAAAAACATGCGAGCAAAAACGTGGAAAAAATGGAAACACGCATGAGAGAAAAAAAGAGAAATGAAAAAACATTGTCCACGCTGATTCCTAGGTTCGATAGGATGGAAACTCGTGTAAACTCGATAAACGAAATTCGCTATCGCAGGAAATCGAGCAACGAACAGATAGCCTGGAACGCGTCGCGTCGCTCGGAATATAAGCGGATCCGGATCAGGCTACTTACAGGCTTTTCATATTTTTCCCCTTTCGAACAAAAGGGAATTCCCACATTTTTCGTATGAAAAAATAGAGAGAGATAGAGACTCGTCGTTCGTAATTATAGATGTTTCGTCTGGACGTTTAAACGGGAATCGAAAATCCCGAACCGGTCGTAACCGGCGGGAGAGAGAGACGGGCGACGTCTCTCCAAGATGGATGGGCACGGTGCACCGGTTCGTCGGATTCCCGGCAGTTTCCCCCTGGTTCCAGGAGTAGCTGCGAGACAGAAGGTCCGCGGAACGCGGGAGGCGTGCTATCTGGAGCGAGACTGCTGGCCAAGTATTAAATTGGTCTCGAAACTTTGCGATCGCACAGACCGTTTACGGTCACTCTTCCATGGACCGGCGATTCCCGGGAAAACGATTACACCTTTTGTCTTTTAAGGATACTCGACGATATAATCGGGCCGACTCTCGGCTGTTAACCCTTTACTATAATTGTTTTCCCCGGAGGGAGTTCGCGGGGGAAAAATGGCTCGACCTCCATTAAAAATGTCACGCGGCTATTTTCTGAACGCAGAAATTGGCCCCCGGCTCGATCGATACCGAATCCAATCGCGATAAAAAATTGTCCTCGCGAAGATAGGAGATTACAAAAAAAGGGGGAGTTCCGTTCTCGGCGTTCGGGCGGGCAGGCTCGAAAATTCGGACGCGAACGCGAACGCGCTAATCTATCGGCTCTGCGTGAAAACTGTCCAATGCGACGGGGGACGCGGACGCGACGAGTGCGGGGGCGGGAGTTGCGCGATGCAATTTAAGGTAAATATTATTCCATCGGCGAACCATCGATAATTTTTGATCGAATCGCTCGTTCGAGATTATTGGTATCCGGGCCCGAGTCGCGCCGCGGTCCGGGGGGTGCGTGACGATTATCATACAGAAATAGTTCGTAACCGGTGCATTAATCGAGCGAGATCCGCGCGGACGCGAGACGGATTTTTAACCGTTCTCCGCGGCGGCGGCGGCGGCGAGCGACGAATTTCATAATGAGAGGCCGGAGCTTATTTCGCAAAGTTCCCCGGAGGGGGGACCTCCCCCGCGGCCGGGTCCTTCGTCTTTGCGCTTTTTAANCGGGCCGAAAGAGGACGAGAAGGAGAGCCTTCCCGCGGCGGATCCCGGGTCCGCGTTCATTTTCCGAAACGTACGAGGCATTCCTCTTTTCTTCCCAACGGAGTTTCACCATTATCCCGGCGGAATCCGCGGATCATTGTGCGGTCTCGCGTTAATGGACCCGAATATCTCCGCGCGGANACCGGGGCGAACGTTCGGCCGGCTACGTATCCTCAGTTTTTTAAATCCCGAATCAAGATCGAGCCTGGCGAAAGTTCTCGGCGAACAATAATTGGGAATCGGCCGGGGGAAAAAAAAATACTTAAAAAAAACATGTAAATTCACCCCGGCGAATACTTAGCGATTGAATCGAACTCTGAAAAAGCGCGTAGTTTACGAATTACGTTCGGGGGGAATCGACGCGATTCGTTAGAGCCGTTAGAGGGCCGCATTACCGGCAACCACTGCGGAAACAAGTTCCCGACTTTTCGCCATCAAAAGCGATCGCTCGCTCGTTTTCATTAAATCCGGCCGAGAGTTGCAGCGAGAGAAAAGAGTCGGGAAACGCCGGCCGAGGGAGAGAGAGAAAGGGAGAGCAAGCGAGAGAGAGAGAGAGAGAAAGCCGCAGCCGGGGGAGGGAAGGCGGGAATTCGGGAAGCCGGGGTGTGTTGCAACTCGTTTCGGAAAAGGGTTTCGGTAATTGCGTTTCGGTAATTCTCGCCCGGCGCGACGCGACAAGGAAGGAATTGCAAGCTTTGCGTCGACTTCGTTAATAGGGTTAATATTTCCACGAGGACACGGGAAAAACGATGATCCTCGAACCGGAGAGGAGCTTTAAAAAAAATTCGCACCGCGTGGCGACGCGTTCACCTTTAGGGAAGGACGAACGCGCCCAATGATTAAATGCCGCTGAAAATTAGATACGAAGCGCGAGACGTATTTGCGAAACGAATGACCCGAGAAAAACGTCCGACGATTCTTCTCCTACGAACACGCCCCCGCCTCGGCCCCGATACAATTTTCTGTCAAAGGGAAAAGAGGCGCGCGCGCGCGCTCGACGCCTCTCGCGGGCCCGTCGCGCTCGAAAGCGGAAATCGGGAGGAAGATCAGCCGGTTATTCCCTCCGAAAGTTCATAATAGCGAAGGATCGCGATCCGCGGCCGGTGTAAAAACGGACCGGGAGCCCATATCTCATACTTAAAGTTTATACCGGTTTGGCAGGATCTCGGCGCGAAGCGGAGAGAGCCAGACGGGAGGTAAAAGGGAAGCCGCCGCGAGGAGAAAAAGTTTGAGCCCGCGGCGGCGGCGCGGCGAGCTCACCTCTATTACGCTTTATAGCCTGCCGCGACGTAATTGAAAAAGTAGCCGATAACGGAGCAATCTGCATGAGATTTGAATAAAATTACGCGTTACCTACTGCCGAACGTATTACGAGGATCGATCGCGGGTGCATCACGCTGCGCGCCGGGGTCCTTGCGGTATTAATTTTCAACGCGCGCGCACAGATTTTCGACCCCCGGCCGTCCCCGTCCCGCCCTCGTTCGCTAATTAATTCGAAAGTTTGAGCCGTCGAACGATGTTCGCGCGGCGTGTACCATGAAAATACTACGCGGGACCGGTAAACAGCGGCGGCGTGTCGCGCGCGGGCACGCGGGCCCGCCCGTTGGAATCGGACGAATTTTTAACAAGAATAACGAGAATCAACTTTTGAATAACGAGCCGATCGAACGAAAAATTGGTCGGATGAACGAGACGCGGAAATTGGTTTCGTTTGTCCGCGAGAGGAAGTCGGAATCGGCGCGCGGCCGGAACTTGAAAGCGTAGGTCCGAGCGGGCCAGGGTTTTCGGGTCGCAGACGTCGCGACGCTACGCGTCCCAGAGCCTAAATTCGCAGCCCTCTCGATGCCATTTTGCTCGTTCATCGATTGTAAACACGCTAGTTTATGTACGCGCGATGGATTCCCATCGACGTCGAACGCTGACGTTCGGTGCCAGGGAAAAGGGGAGAATGAGAGAGAGAGAGAGAG